>PVJN01016504.1:0-42267 GCA_004026805.1 Lasiurus borealis
TCTGCAAGCGCGTGTAAGGGGCGAGGCTGGGGAAATGGGGTCCACCTTGACCCTGAAGCTCCGCCTCGTCGCGGGCGCGATTGGTGGAGGCGCAGACCAACCCGAGAAAGATGGGCCGGCGTGTGAAACAAAGCACGCGGAGTGTTCCCCGAAAAACCTGCGAGCGGGCGGCGCAGCCCGGGGCAGTTTGGGTCTCGCTGCCCCCAAGTGCGAGAGGCAGACGCCCGTCCTTCGTGCCCTGGCGCCTCGGGCCCGGCTCTCCGGCCCGTCGCGCGCGCGCGCCTCGGAGCGGCTCTCTGTCTGCGGGAGCCGCGTCCGCGCCGAACTTGACTTCTCCCGCAGGCCGTCTGCCTCCCACGGCGGGAAACGGGGTGAAGAACGGCCGCGTCTTCCTCTCCAGCACACACTCTGGCGGTGAGCGGGAAAGTCCCATTTCTTGTGCCGCGCCGTTTTCGAGGGCGCTGCTTTCCCAGCGGGAACACCTCGCTTCTTCCCCGCCTTCGTCATAAATGCGCTGTTCGGGAGGCCGCGGGGGGTGCGGGCGCCGCCCGTCGCACATCCGTCTGCGGGCTGCGCGCCGCCGAGCCGCGGAGGAGACCCAGCCCGCGGAGGACAGCTCGCGGCAGCCCCGGCCTCGGCGAGAAGTAGCGTTAAACGCAGGTGACTTCTGACCGTGGCGTTTCCCGAGTCAGGAATTTGGCCCCGTGTTAGTGAGTTGCGACCGGCTTTTTCGGTGCTTCCACACCAGCTCACCGCGCTCACGTTATCGGAAGTGAGAGAGACGGCTTTGTGGTGTTTTCACGGAGGGTCGCCACCCCCTGCCCCAGTCACCGCACATTGTACACCCCGTCCCGGTACCCCAGCGCCCTGCCCCCCGCCGGCCCCGGAGCGTCCGTCCTGCTGCTCCTGCCTCCGCAGAACCAGAGGCGTTTGGGTGCCAGGTTTCCGTGCAGCCAGGGTTTCCGATCAGGGCGTAACGTTACACCCAACACGAGATATCTGAGGAAGGGGATCCAGACAGTCCCCCTGTCCCACACCACTGGCATCCTTAATACATTACATCTAATAATAAATAAATGTCTCCTTAATAAATTACATCGCAAGGGAAGCCTGCAGGTGTTGTAGTTGGGGATATAGGATAAGGAATGGCATAGTCCTCCAAGACTAAAATGTGAAATATGGCCAAAACCGGTTTGGCTCAGTGGATAAGAGCGTAGGTCTGTGGACTGAAAGGTCCCGGGTTCGATTACCGTCAAGGGTGTGAACCTTGGTTGCAGGCACATCCCCAGTAAGGGGCGTGCAAGAGGCAGCTGATCGATGTCTCTCATCAATGTTTCTAACTATCCTCCTTTCCTCTCTGTAAAAAATCAATAAAATATATATATTTTATTTAAAGTGAAATATGCTAATTAGACCAGACAGCCGAACGACCTTTTGTGGGGAAGCCAGAACTGCAAGGGCCAAGCCCCTTGCATGAATTTTGCAAGTAATTTATAAAGTTAATCTAGTAATTTATAAATACACTCTATGGTATTTCGATCATTCAAACACTTATGCTTCTATGAACATCTAATCATGGAATTTCATAATTAAACCTGAACTTAGCCACCTCAGATTCCTTCTCAACACAAGAATATCATCCATATTGGTGACCTTTAACCTGACAGAACATCAGCTGGGCCCTACCGACAGGGGTAGGTACCTCTGGACTCTGAGATAACCCATCCTGGTCCCACAGATTAAATGCAAAATGTCTGTCCTTACTCTCAGCAGAAAAGGTGCTCCTGCCTGCATTCTTTATCCCACTTATGTTTTCAACCTGTTCTACATCTAGGAAATAATAAATTATATATAGTTTATACAAGTTCATAATATTTTTGTATACGTAATACTTGTATGGTCTTTTACTGATCATCATTATACTTCAAGAGCTGAGACAGACGTTATTGGCAGTATTTATTCAAATAAGCCCACAATTAATTTGTCTTAGGTTGCCATTTGCTATATAGATTTATTTGCAGCAAATTTTGTAATAATGTATGTAAACGACAATTAAGCTACGTGAGGGACCTGCCCGCTCGCTACTTGGCCCCTAACATCTAGCACTCTTCTGGCACAGGGTGTCCCTAAAAAAGTATAGAATGTACAGCCTCTATTTTTTTTCAATTAAATCAGTATGATTATTTTCAAATAAAACACAGATAGTAATTTACATAAATCTTTGTAGTGGGTCAGTTACAGCCTGAAGATGAGCGGCAAAGCTCATTATTGGTCTACTAAACCTCTCTGACCCCACCCATGTTTTTGAATACTAAAACGGGTATAAATGACTACATAATATTCTGTAAATATTATCCCATGGTTTCAACAATCCGTAAGATTATAACCCTTTGAGGACAGGAAACTTATTACATTTAGTTTTATGTCCCTAGTACCTCCTACAGTGCTTTCAAATAGTAAGTGCTAGTTAACTGTTCCTTAAAGTGAACTGAATGTTGACTGTAATGTAAAATTTTAGATCTGGAAGGAACTTTGGAAATTATCAAATCTAAATTCCTCATTTTAAGAACATGGGACTTGAAGTCCAAAAGAGTTAAGTGTTTAACCCAAAAGTCACTCAGCTAGTTAAAAATAAAGCATTAAGTTTAATTTTCCCCTGCACCACACTGTCCAATCAATAGCAAAGCTTCAGATTCCAAAGATGGGTAAATTTCTCTCCCCATTTGGAAGTTATTATATCAATCTAATACAAATTCTATACGTCAGAGCTAGAAAATTCAGTAAGAATTTTTTTTCAATATATATTTCCATTTTTTTCTCACTGATAGCATTCCACTCAAATCCTAGGAGAAAAAAAAATTGTTTTGGAACTGTGATGAGTAAAGATATTTGGGGATGCAGTCTCTCTGCCATTTTGCTTCACCTGCTTTAAGGTAATTTTAAACAAGTTACCTTGTGTCAACTAATACCTAATTAAATTGGATTTTTTCTATTTTATTTGTTATACAATATTAATTTTAATCAGATATATTTTTAAATACCCTAAGCCTAAATTAAATTTTTATGTGGAAAAGGCTAGTGGGATAACAACAGAGGTCTAAATCAAATTTTAAAACTTTTCCCCAAATTCTACAAATTCCACAATAGCTATGGTTTTTCCTGCAGGTGTTATGGTTGGGGATATAGAAGGAAGAATGGCATAGTCCTCAACACTAAAATAACATTGGGCCTGCTCAGACAAATAGGTAAAGGTGTCCCTGGTAAAATTTGAAGAGGGTGAGAAAGAACGTAAGCCAAGGAGGAAGTAAAGACAGTTGATTCTTGAACAAGGCAGGATTGAGGGGTGCTGACCCCATTCACAGTGGAAAATCCACCTATAACTTTTGATTCCCCAAAAACTGAACTATTAATAGCCTTAGCAAAAACGTAAACAGACAACACATATTTTGTAGGTTATATATACTACAAACTGGCTACCAAAAGGCTAGAGAACAGAAAATATTAAGAATGTCATAAGGAAAACACATATACAGTATTTACTGAAAAAAAGTCCATGTGTAAGTGGGCCCATACAGTTCAAATCTGTGTTGTTCAACTGTATATCAACTGTATATACATAGAAGTCAGCATAGTTTACTTCTCCAAACTCACAACCAACCGACACTTTACCAACCCAAATAATGATAACAGTTTTTAGTGTTTCCAAGATGACAGAAACTACCCTTATTGTGCTTTGATTGTAAATTATGCCACCATCCCAATGAGGTACTAATATTATCCGCAATTTATAGGTAAGTTAACGGGCCTAGAGAGCTTCAGTAAATTGCCACTCAGCTAATAGGTAGCAGTATCCCTATAATGTTCCCATGCTGGGCTTCAGTTCCCTCCCTTTTTATTAATATTTGCCCTGAGAGATTGATGTATAAGGTTACAATAATATGGATGTGAATCTGCTTTTATTGTTTTTGATCTTTATTGTTGAAAGTATTCTATATGTCCCTGCGAATCTGCTTTTAAAAGATAGTGACATATATCTAACCACTCAGTCTGTCTTTGTAGACATGTATTAGGAAAAGTATCAGTCAGATTATTTCCAGGTTACTCTTTCTTTCTTATCTATTTTATTCTTTTGATCTTGTTTCAACAGTAACTATCTACTTCATGGTATATTATGAATGAAACTAGAGACCCGGTGCATGAAAATTCATGCACTGGAGCGGGGGTCCCTCAGCCCGGCCTACCCACTCTCAACAGTCCAGGAGCCCTTAGGGGTGGGAAGCCACCGGGCGATCAGGGGAAGGCGACGCCCCCATCACACCTCTGCTGCTGCCACTGCTGGCAGCGTAAGCCTCGGCCGGCACTGGTTACTAGAGCCTTAAGTGGCCCTGGGCAGCTGGACAGCCACCATCGGAGGCTTGCCTGTGCCTCGGGCCCCCCTGGGCTGCTGGGCAGCTGACGTTATTTATCCAGAGTCTTGAATAGGGCTCTGCTGAATACTCTTGAGAAATACTCAAATACTCGAAGAAAATCAGAGGGATGGGGCAGGCTCTTCAGCCTCCTGGAATTTACCTTTTAACCATTGAGGCCCATATCAATGGGAACCAGTTTCAGCTCTCAAGCTTTCAATTACATATGGCTGTCACTGTAACTTATGTTGCTTTTCACAGACATATATAGAACAGTTTTGCTAATAGTCACTTGCCAGATGCTTCTAGCGTTATAAAAGTGTTGGTTTAATTTTTCAATACCTGCATACAATCAGATCTTAACTATCAGGTTAATGGGAAAAGCATATAAGTAGGCATTTACCTCCGTGTTACCAGTGAGAACAGTCTCACCTCAAAACTGGTAGTGATTGACAACCTATAAAGATGGCATCTTTTGCCTGCCATCTTGCTTTACGTACTTTCTCTTTTATCAGCTTCCTTTCCCCCTACCTATCTTACACTGGAGGTCAGACACTGACAAACACAGCCACCTCTTTATAATCACGACAAGTTACTTCATAGAATTGTTATATTCCTGTCATGTGGACACATTCAAGAGACTTCCATTTTTTCATCCTTCTCCTTTGGGGCTATGGCATGTCCCCCAATATAAAAAAACATAAAAATTAACAGATGGAACTTTCCAGAACCAATTCACACTGAGCATTCTAGCCCTGGGAGTCCTTTTGCCATTTTTTTCTGAAGCATATGAAAGCATCCTTCCTCAGGACATGCCACCGGTGGGAAATTAGCTTGGTTTGGAATTGAAATGTGAGACTTAACACATAAAGGAAAAAATGAGTAACCACTATCAATGCTGTGTCATTCAAACTCTTTGAAAATGAACTGAATAAGGATTTATTTATACCAGAAGTTCAAATGGATATAGGAAGTTCCTGTGGCTATAGAAAGATGGCATCCTAAACAAGTAAACAGTATAATAAATTGCAGGAGATTCTACATGAATAGAGACAAATATTGTGTTCCCAGGATGAATAATTTCTCTTCCTTGTACTTTGAAATAATGTTACCCTTCCCTGAGAGCCACAGTTACTGGTATAAAGATTTTTAATCTACTATCCCAGAGGCAAAAGCAAAATGTCTTTAAGTAATACCTTGCACCAGGCTGAATTAAGACTCAAAACCCTACCACTTAAATCCCTGAACAGGCATTAAACTTGTCTGGAGCTTCAGCTCCTTCATCTATAAAAATGTGAGCTCTACCTTCAAGGACTAAATAAAGACTAAGTAAGATAAAATATGTAAAAGCATTTATAAAAGGGAAGCGGGAATGAATGCATGAGCACCAATTATGTGGTGCACATATTTCTTTGTGAACCTAATGCTATCTTGTGCAGTGCAGTTGGCTAATTTTTATGCTTCGGACTATTTCAAATAAAAAGGGAGTCTGTATTTTTAAATATCTAAAAAATCCTGTGGCTTTTTTTTTTTCCTTTCTAAAGCAGCCATTTTAAGGATCTCTCAGTAAAACTAAGAATTGTCCATTCCTCTGACATTTTATATGAGTGTTTCAATTTCATTTAGCAATGAAATTTTTGCTTCCCCAAGATATAGATAAATTTAACTTATTTTTAAAACTATTTCTAACTTCCCAGATAGCACTAATAAGCCCTTTTTTTTCTTTTTGCTAATCTTTTTCTACAGCCCAACTATAGAATACTTAAACTGACTTTCATTTTTCCCCCCAGGGCTTTCTTATTTTATAAGAATCACACCTGCCTACAGATTTAACAGCGTATTCAAACAAAAATGTATTTATTCATTACCACATGTTCTTCCCTGCATTGGGTATTTCCACCTTATTTGCACTGAGCTAATCAAGTCCTAACGGTGTCGCATTAAATCGATCTCAGAAGGTATAATTTTCCAATTGAATCTAAACAATGCATGACCTTTATAGTGACTTTCAGGAACATAGCATCTCTCCAGTTACTCCATCTAGCAGGGAATGGACAAAAAGAATAACCATTTTACTTGGACAATGGCTTCTGTGTGTTGTCAGGCTTTTCATTCCTCCCCGCCTTTTCTAGCCTGCATCCATAAATACAATGTCTTTTAACGTCCCTCTCAGGGCAGTACAGGAGGCCCCATCCATCTCCAGACATTGGTGCTGCACAGCAGCCGAGCATCTCATTATGGCAAAGTGAAGCATTCTGGGAGAGTGGATGGAGCTGTAGATAGCAATTGGAAATGGGGGAGGGAAGAGGGTGGGAGCTGGGGAAAATATATGCTCACTTCCTTGGTGATGATACCATTTTATGGAAGTAAGAACTTCCTGTTTTAGAGGAAGAGGATGTAGGATGTCAAAAAACCTGTGACTAAGCAGGTTCTACAAACTAAATCTTTACCTGCCTCAGCTACCCCATGCCTCCTGACACTCACACTTGAACCCCTAATTGAAGCAACCACAGGAGCCATGTGGATGGGAGAGAAACAATGGATGCAAGCATCTAAGAAAAAAAAAATCTGTGGTTCCAAAATAAAAAAAGAAAATAACTTGGAAATGCACACATATACACAAATCACTAATAGAACTGAAAAATATTTTCTTCCAACTAAGCTAAACGCCAACTTAGTTACCTTGCCTTAGCCAAAATAGATTTAAGCAAGTGCCCTTAAAATTTTGAGTTACAGGCCCCTTTATAAAATTAAAAATGAAGACTCTGTCAAAGACCTGAAACCTACCTATTCCCACCCCATAAATTAATAATTCCTGAATTAGATATTCATTTGCCTTCACAAGTAAATTCTTTTTATAAGCCAGGCTCTTTAGGGACTAGTCAGTGGCTATCGGTAATTTGGTTAGTGACAGATGAGTTCCATCCACACTGTTAGTTTTGCTCCCAAGCCGGGCTAACATCGGAGCCTGCAAATATTGGGAATTTTGTTAGGGCACTGAGGGTGGGGGCACAGTTTCAGGTTGTGGGCAGTGAGTGGGAGAGGAGAAAGGGCTTGGCTTGGGGCATTTTGAAGGCAGAAGGGAAGTATTGGATATAGAGCAAGAGAGAAGTGCTCTCTGGAGAAGAAATGCCAAATTTAAACTTCATCTCTCTCCACATTTTGCTCACCTTTCCTTCCAAACTGGGTTACAGTCTGACTGCTTTCTCTGCAGTCACCCACCCCCTGACTCTCAGTCCTGCTCTGCCCACAGTTGCCCTTTGCCTTCTCTCCCATTGTTTTACCGCCTCATCCCCTGACCCCAAGCCCCACTGCTCTCTAGTCCCCCTCCTCTCCTCCTCACTCCTCCCCAGCCACCTTGTCCTCACTCTCAGAGACTGGTCAATTTGAAAATCCAACCTTAAATCCCTACAGCTGCTTCCATTTTATCTGTCATGCCTCCATCTGACAATCACTTTTCCTGGCTTTGAAATCCTCTCACTACAACCTTAGTCTGTTCTAAGCCGCCATGCAAACTTCAGCTTTGGGGCACATTTCACATCCACAAACCATACATGGGGGGATATAAATATTGGCAAACACTGAAGTCCCATCACTCTGCACCAGTTACTGTTCTAGTGCTCAAATTAACTCACTGACCCCTCCCAACAATCCCAAGAGGTAGGAATTTTTGTTAAGCTTTTTAAAAATATATTTTATTGATTTTTTTACAGAGAGGAAGGGAGAGGGATAGAAAGTCAGAAACATCGATGAGAGAGAGACATCGATCAGCCGCCTCCTACACGCTCACTACTGGGGATGCGCCCGCAACCAAGGTACATGTCCCTGACCAGAATTGAACCTGGGACCCTTCGGTCCGCAGGCCAACCTCTATCCACTGAGCCAAACCGGTCTCGGCTTTGTTAAGCTTTTTTAAAAAAATGTTTTAAATTATTTGTTAAACTTTTGTAATTTTACAGGTGAGGAGACCGAAGCACAAGTGGCTAAAGTAACCTGTCCGAAGTCAACAACTAGTTCAGTGGCAGAGAACTGGGAGAATTAAAGCCAAGCCGACTAGCTTAGACCTGTCTTTTTTATCACTGTGCTATATTGCTGTGTTGCTTAGCATTTTACAGACGGCTGCTTGCTCACCCATTCCCCCAACACACACTCCAAGCCCATCACCGCAGAAACTGGATGCATTTGCTGTCCTAGCACCCGTGGACAGTCACACCGAGGAGCATAGGTCTGAGGCCCAGGGCAAATGCCCAGCGTTCTCTCTGCCCACCATGAGAGCAGCATGAAACAGTTTCCCCAGTTCCAGAGACTATGGAGCTCCGTTCTCTTCCTTGTTAAACAGATTCAAGGATCCAGCAACAGGAGTACATGTTGGAGTATGTACGTAGGCCCCAAAGTAGCGGAGTGCGGTTACAGGCAATTCAGCTGGTCTGAGCTGTACCACTTTCTCCCTGTTTCCACTTCCCCTTGGTGAGCCCTCTCTCCCTCTTTCAGTTCCCCTTTCAGGTGCCCAGGCTACCAAAGTAGTGCCTGGTGGGTAGCCCTCCCGGACAGACCGCTTCCCTTTTCAGGATGAGGCCCATCCTTGGCACGTAAAATCAAACCTCACCGTTCCCCAGGAGGAACAAGACGAAAGAATACTGAAATGAGCTTAACAAACATGCTTGAGGAAAGCCACAAAGAGGTCATGTGAAGAACTGGAAAACGGACCGGTTCCAAGAGATTATTATACTTAATGATCACGGGAAGGGTTTAGGACCAGTGGTGTCAGGGCTGAGGGACCCTTCTTTCTTCCATGCCTCCCTGAGTCACTCTCCTGCATTGCAGCAAATCTCTCTCCTCCTTACCTACCCTCTCCCTTCCCTCCCCCACACACAGCACACATGCAAAATGTACATAGACCCCAGATTGACCCACTAAATGATACACCCTCGAGATGCTTGTACCCAGAACCTACTTTGATGATCAAAAGTTACCTGTCCAGTGTCTCATTCCCTCAGATCCTTGTGGATGACCAATTTGCTGTTCTGGGATAAGCTAGTTGGGAGGGAAAAGTAGATGAGTTAGCAGGGCGCCCCTTACAAAGGTCTTTGCATTAAAAAAAATCCTAACAAACAAATGGCGCCACACCAACACCTAGCATACTTGCCCCAGCCAGCCCCTCCCTCTGAAAAGTCTCTCCCTTCCTTCTTCTCTCTCTCTATCCAGCAGCCGCTCAGCCCTCCCAGCTCCTCCGAAAGCTCACCTCCATGAAGTCTCCCTAGACTGAGGCTGCCCACAGTCATGTCTTTTCCCACTAACGCCTGCAGCACTAGAACAGAATCTGGCAGGAAGAACAGAACCAGAACAAAGGGGAACAGAACATTGGGCCGGGTGAGCTCAGAGGTGAGCTCGGCACATTCCCTCGAGGCAGGTCGATGGTAGTGAGGGAACATCTGGAGTTGTTTCTGCCCAGCCCTCCCCTCTTTTGCTAGGAGGAGCCCTCTATTCTTTGGGGGAACTGCTCACCCCACCATTTATTAAGCAGAGCTTTGCTATGGGGTGCTAATCAGGGTGCCCCCATTCCCAGTAAGCTTATGTTCCACCTGGGCCAATTAGCATCCTTCCCTGCCATTTTCAACATCAGAATTAAAGTCTTGTCTGTGGGCTCATAAGCTGCAAGCAACAGGGGCTTCCCCCTCGGAGAAAAAGCCAGTCCAAGGGAAATAAAGAAACAAGCACTCATTTGCTTGCTCATTCATTTATTCATGAAACATTATTTGTCAAGGGCCTTCCACGTGCCAGATACTGCTGGGCTCTAGGAATAACATGTTGAGCAAAAAAAACAAAACCAGTTGCTGCCCTCGTAGGACTTAAAACCTTGCAGAGGAGACATTCCTTAAACAATCAGGCAAGCAAAATAAAACTGCTATTTTGACAAATAGTAAGGAGAACAGTATATAGTCTTCCGAGAGCCCACAGCCGGGGATCTGACTCAGCTACCTGTACAGTTGTACAGTTTGTGCTCTGCACAAAGACGCCCCGTCAAGAGGGCAAGGGAACGGAAATCCCACTCACTGTCCTCTCACCGAGCCACCGGGCCCAGGGGAAGGGCCCCTTTTTCTTCACACACTGGCACTGTCTACCCAAAAGGGTCACCTTTTTACTAATTGGTCCCAAAGCCTTGACCAGTTCAGCCAGGCCTCTGTGTCATACAGTCAGGCAGAGGAGTGGGGGAGGGGAGCCCGTGAATAATGAGTAGCAGGTATACTAAGAGGGTGGGAAAAGCTTTCCAGGCCCAGGGAACAGCCTGGGCAGTGGCCTTGTCTTGATAGCTTTCCAGTCCTTGGTTCCAGTGACTCTGTGGCCAGGCTGATCCTTGCCCCTTTCCAGGGGATTGGTTTCATGACAATACATTTTCTCTTTGTAATTCATATTACGTTTCAGTCACTTGCAACCAGGAAAGTCCTAGCTCATAAAGCCAAGTTGGGTGCAGCTCTTCCTTCCTTCCTTCCTTCCTTCCTTCCTTCCTTCCTTCCTTCCTTCCTTTTTCTTTCTTTCTTTTTTTGTAAATCCTCACACCCAGGATATTTTTCCTTTGATTTTTTTTTAGAGAAAGTGGAAAGGCAAGGGAGAGATAGAGAGAAACATAGATGTGAGAGAGACACATCGATTGGTTGCCTCCTGCACCCACCCCGACCAGGGTCTGGGCACCCGCAACCAAGGTGCTCCTGACTGGAATCGAACCCGGGGCGCTTCAGTACAAGGACCGATGCTCTGTCCACTGAGCCAAAGCATCTAGGGCCGTGCAGTTCTTCTTGTGCAGAGTCCAGTGGGCCTCCCACCTCTGCCAGGCCACATCCTTCCCTGTTAGAAACCTTCAGAGCAAGAGCTCTGTCTTTGATGATTTAGCATGTAGCCCAAACTCAGTTCACCTTTCATGGATCAAGAGTTAATTAATTCTTTGCTGATCTTTTATCCACCATGACTAACAGAAGTGAAGTATCAGAGGGCAAAGGGGCTTTCCTGCACTTCTCCCATCACCCACCAAGTGCATCCAGGTGTCTACTGGTCTTGCACAGATGCAGTCTCCAGCTTATCCTGATGTTAATAGATGGTTTGAAGTGTCTAAAACAGTGGTTCTCAACCTGTGGGTTGCGACCCCTTTGGGGGTCGAACAACACTTTCACAGGTGTCGCCTAAGACCATTGGAAAACACAGATATGATTCATAACAGTTGCAAAATTACAGTTATGAAGTAGCAACAAAAACAATTTTATGGTTGGGAGTCACCACAACTGTATTAAAGGGTCAAGGTTGAGAACCACTGGTCTAGAATTAGGCTGCAGAGAGCCAGTGGGATTGATATCATAAGGAGAGTCGGTGGATTCTATTCTGTCTCTGCACTGCTGAGTGCCACTGGGCCCAGAAATGTGCCAATTTCGCACGCTCTCCAGGTAGTTCTTATGAGCACTAACCGGGAGTGCTTCCCAGGGCTCTCAGGGAAAAGCGTTGGCCAACACTGTTCACCGGCTCCCGTGGACTAACGCGGCTGGAATCAGAGGCTACTTGCTCTGTCAGGACAAGCAGACACGGCTTTTCCGAGCTGTTCCTCCCAACAGCGTGATATTGAACTGCTCCAGTCTACAGCACCACGGGCACGGCTGTTCTTTGCAGCTTGGCGTTTCAATGGAAAATTGCATGCAACTCATGGAAAGGGAAAATATGTTGAATAAACTCATTCACTGCCCTCTCCATCTGTCAGCATTGTCAAGGCTCCACAAAGGGTAATAGACCAGGTTTCAGCCTGTAGACTATAAGAGATTTGGGGGCTCTCATACATGCAACAGACTCATGTGTTTGAGGATCAACGGACCTGCCCTAGCAGGTGTAACTTCCTTCACCTGCTGATGCTGTGGGGTCGAAAGCTGTCAGGGGAAAAGAATATCTAGTATTTTGGCTCTGGGCTCACTACGTGCTTCTGGTCTACACGAGCTCATTTAACTCCCCTCACAGGCCTGTAAGATAGTAACATCTCACTTTATTCTCATTTTTCTCAGTGATTAGCGACTTGCTTAAGCACACCCAGAAAGAAGAAGAGGCTAAATGACTGCCCCACCCCAGAAATAGACAAAAAGGGTAGAAGAAATATGTGCTTCTTGAGTCAGCAAGTTTCCACCGCCGCATCAGCTTTTGTTTGCGCATCTCATCAGGAAAGACTTCTGAGTGCCTTGCCCACCTGTGTGAATTTATTTATAAACAGATGATATTCATTAGAAACCAGTTGGCTCTTCAAATTTTACTGGGTATCAGAATCACCCGGCGAGCTCGCCCAGGCACAGATTATTGGGCCCACCCCCGGAGCCTCAGAGATTCAGTACCTTTGCGGTGGGCCCAAGAATCTGCATTTCTAACCGGTTTCCCAGGTGATCCTCCTGCTGCCCGGGATGGAACTCCCTTTCATCACTTTCACCGCTATGAAAACATACACCCAAAATAAAAATTTCAAGCATGTGATGTGGAGTAAAACAGTAATCCTAATGAATATTTTCCCTGCACCCCGTTACGATAATGGTCTTGAGCAGCCGCAGGAGTCCAAGACCCCATTTTGGATGAAACTGAGCCACTCCGGCTCTCTCTGCTTGAGAGGCAAGCTCGGTGGCAGGCACTTCACAAATCACAGAGATCGCCCAAGCTTTCAACACTGCAAATAAAGGAGACGATAAAAGGGTACATCTGATGGGCACCGCTCACGGCCCCGCTAATCCTCCCCCGTAGTGCTCAGGCACTTTGCCTTTCATTTTCGGCTGACTCTCTTGCTAGCATCTTTCCTCTGCTTTAATTTCTTTCCCTGGGTGATAACAGCTCTCCCCACTCGTAGCTATTGCAACCTAGCACGCCCGTTGTTCCCTTTATGGAAATCTTAGCCACTGCAAGTACACGTGGTCCTTGATATCCACAAAGCAAAAATGTTCCGAGTGAGCGACACTTTGAACTGCAATTCTGCTGTGACTTTGAAGTGCCGGCTCGGGGTAAGGGATGTGCCATGCAGCACGGTGACATTCAGAAGCACCTGGTAGGGGATTTTCCCCGCTCACATGCGATGTTGATTTCCAAGGGGCTTTTGCTATTTGGTGAAAAATGAGGCGGATTTAAATGCAGTAAAATAAAACCAATCCCAGATTTTGGAAAGAGGAGAGACAAAGCGTTTGCAAAGACTTGGCACATAAATTTAAATCTAAAGGATACTATAGCGACAGGTCATTATAGCAATTCAATGATAATATAAATAAAATAATATTACTAATCTATAATAATAAAGCCATAATATGCGAATTAGACCAGATGTCCTTTCAGATGACCTTCCAACGAAGCAAGGGCTGTGAGGGCTGAGGCAACCACCACTGCCCCTTGCATGAATCTCGTGCTTTGGGTCTCTAATTATAAATAAAATGATATTATATAATACAGCAATAGGCTCCACCATAATAAGAAAAAAAAGGAAAGGTTTAGTATAGCCACTGCTTCACTAAAAAGAGGCGTCTTCTGAAATGTTGAGATAAAGGAAAGTGGAAGCATAGTTTATGGGTAAAGACCAAGTGTCAGACATAACCCCAGGATTTCCTGTGACTAAATCTGAGCAATAGAGCAAAGGTCGTGTCCTGGGAGGAGCTTTGCAAAAAGCCGTTTGTGCTGTACAGAACAACGGCTTCGAAACACGCTCTGGCTTTTGTTGAGTGATGCCTCGGCTTAAAACCAGATTCCAAAGGGCTGATTCATAGCGGTCAACGAATGGCTGCGACTTTCTGCTTCAGCCCATAGCTATTTGTTTCCTGACTGGTTTCCCTCCCCCATTAATCTCCAATAAATGTGTTTCTCCCATGGGTTCAGCCCTCTGCTTGCTCAGAACTCAGTGTTAACCCAGCAGCAGCCACTCAGCAGGGCAGCTGGTGCCACTCCAGTCATCCTGACCCCCCAATTCTTAGAGAAAGTCTGTCCCTGCTTCCCTCTCAACCCCAACCTCATAGGTGCTTAGGGGAGAAAATGGGTCAAGTGGGAAAAGACAGCTGCTGGAACCAGGTCCCATCAGCAACATAGACAGTTAAGGGCGCATCTGGGCCCTCGAATGCTCTTGTCTCTCCCAGGAACTTTTAAAAGAGGAGGAGTGCCCTCACTGGTTTGGCTCAGTGGATAGAGCACTGGCCTGTGGGCTGAAGGGTCCCGGGTTAGATTCTGATCAAGGGCACATGCCCAGGTCCCAGGGGTGGCAAGTGCAGGAGACAGCCAATCAATGATTCTTTCTCATCTTTGATGTTTCTATCTCTTCCTCTCTCTTCCTCTCTGAAATCAATAAAAATAAATAAATAAATAAATAAATAAATAAATAAATAAATGAGAATAGGAGTTAAAAAGAGAGAGAAGGAGGAGCAAAAAAGAAACAGTATTAGCATATTGTTCTTCAGAAAATATTTGAGTCCAAGAAGGTGTCCAGCACCTTGGAATAAACAGCCCTGGGCAGTGTCCGCCTTCCCCGTTCCTGGATGTGCCACTCTGGGCAAGTCCCCTGCTAGTCTGAGTATCCGTTTCCTCATCCAGACAATGCAAATAACACCTCCTAAAACCTAACTGTGGCCGATTAAAGATGACCATACACTTTTTGGCATTGTCACGTGAGTAAAGCCAGTTTGGACTCTCTGGTCCAGTTCAGCCACCATCCACATCCCAGCAAATGACCCCAGTCAGTGCCACATGGGACAGAAGGATTGTGCATCCAGGCTCTGCCCAAACTTCTAATCCATGAAATCCTAAGACATTGTTTATTACACTACTAGTGACCCGGTGTACAGATTCATACACATTGAAAGGAAATTAATAGAAGTCCTGCCGGCGGGGCAGGACTGGGCGAGCTGGCCAGACACACCCTGAAGCCAACCTCCCTTGGTCCCTCCCTAGCCAGCCGTACCTGGGTAGCACGTTGACTCAAAGGGCATCTGCAGAGTGAGCACAGTCTCTCTGGCAGGTGGGATACCTCGGCCTGGCCTGCAGGGATCAGGCTGAAACCTGCTCTCTGACATCCCCCAAGGGGCCCCTGAATGCAAGTGGGCACTCTGCAAAGTTGCTGACATTCATGGTGTGGAACATAAAGGCAAGTGTGCAGTAAACCAGATTCGGGGCTCACAGTGCCCCAGTAACATAACCCACAGCCCCGAAAGGAATCGGGCTCCCTCCTCTCTGGTTTTGGGGTGCATCACCAGAGAACTGCTGCTGTCAAGTCACTGCAGCTTGGCAGCTCCTGTGTTGAGCATCTGCCCCCTGGTGGTCAGTGTGCACCATAGCTACTGGTTGGATGGTCAGACACTTAGTATATTAACCATATATGTATATATATACTAGAGGCCCAGTGCATGAAATTCGTGCATGGGGAAGGGAGGTGCATTTCCCCTTAGCCCAGCCTGCACCCTCTCCAATCTGGGATCCCTCTCACAATCCTGGACCACTGGCTCTTAATTGCTCACCTGCCTGCCTGTCTGGTTGCCCCCAACTGCCCCTCAGCTGGCCTAATCACCCCTCACTGGCCCCCCTGCCAGCCTAATTGCCCTCAATTGACCACTTGCCTGCCTGGTTGCCCCCAACTGCAACCCCCTGCCTACCTGGTTGCCCTCAACTCTCCCCCCTCTAGTCTGGTCACCTCTTACTGCCTCCCTTGCCGGCCTGATTGCCCCCAACTTCCCCCCCAGCCTGGTTGCTCCACCCATCCTGCTTGTTTAATCATTTGGTCATCCCTCAGGCCGGTCCTGGGTGGCTGGGCAGCTGACATCTGAGGCTTGCCTACACCTCAGGACTGCCCTGGGCAGCTAGGCAGCCACCATCTGAGGCTTGCCTGCACCTTGGGCTGACCCTGGGCGGCTGGGGGGCTGAGGGGACTGGGTGCCACCATTTTGTGGCTGTGGGTGCTGCCACATTTGAGGGTGTGATATCAATTAACCTATTCCCTCCTTATTAGATAGGATAGATAATAGATCAACAGAACATTAGATAAAAAGGTAATTGTGAGAATCAAAAAGAAATCATAGGTGGAAAACAATTTGTAGACGACAAAGCAGCATGTTTTGGCCATACCATATTATATAAAGGAAGGAATATAGGCTCTGACCACAGTTTACAAGTATTAGCTTCTGTGGTGTTTGCTGTTAGTGTTTAGGGAGGCAAAGTCAATTGCCATCAGGTGACAATGATGGAGATGAAGAGAAATACATATGACTTTTTGGCCTGGACTTTGATGAGGGCCAGTGCTCTGTGAGTCAGGGACCCGGCACAAACGACAGCTGAGAAAAGAAGATGCCATGGGGCTTTATTTATTTCATTAAGGAATTTGGAGCCGAGGTTTCTTTCTCCCCCTGCGCACCCCTATCCCTACCCTGGCCCCCATGATTATATTTACGTTAGAGTATTTTGAAATAATAATCTCCGTTAGTAGTTTGTCCACCGTAAAGCAGGGGAGAGATTTGGATGTTTCCATTTACTCCCAGAGGACTCTGTCTTCCCCAATCCACAGACCCCCCCCAGCCCCCAAAGTTGGTGTCACTGGGTTATCTTAGTAACCCCGTTCTCTTAGCTGGGCTGCTATAAAAATTACCACCGATGGGGCTCACACAACAGACCTTTCCTACAGTTCTGGAGACTGGGCGTGCAAAATCAAGGTGCCAGCAGATCCAGTGTCTGGTCTGCAGATGGCTGTATTTTCCTTGTATCTGCACGTGATAGAGAGCAGAAACAGAAAGCGCTTGCATCTCTTCTTATGAGGCCACTAATCCGGTTAATGGCAGCCCCATCCTCATGACCTGATCACCTCTCTCAAAGGCTTCATCTGCTCCTTCATTACTTGGGAGGATTTTAACATATGGATTTGAGGAGGCCCACAGACTTAGTCCATGATAACTGTCCCCCTGTGGGCATATGCAACAAACAAATAATTTCTCCTCTTAAATTTAAAAGGAATGTAGGGGGGAAAAGGGGAAAGAAAAACCGCATTCAACATTTTGCTAACTAGCTAAATATTTTAAGGAGGAAAAAATCGAAGTGGAAAACTTCCAGAAATGTTAGAAAAAATTCTACGAAGATATTGCTAAAAAGTTTCTTTATGGCAAAAAACAAAACAAAACAAAACAAAAACCAGAAATGTTTATAGTATTTTACTCTTCTAGGAAGCAGCACAAACATAGGAATCTGTACAGCCCTTCTCTGCAAAGTAAGCTGGAACTGAAGGGGATTGAGGCCCCCAGAATTCCCCATTATCCTGGGTGGAATTATAGCATAAAAACGCTGGTGTTATCATCATTAACAAGAACCTCACATTTCCATAGAGCTGATTTAATTTCTAACCCATAGATTTCCCCAAGAAGCTTAAAAATAAGGCAAGCTAAGAATATATTGTATTTTCCTGGATTGACATAACATACCGGTTTACTAATCATCTCAAGTTCAGCTTCATTGTCAAAGTCTCCCATGCAGCGCCCTGTTCCCAGAATGGCAATCTACCCTTCCCAACAATGTGCCACAGACTCGAGCCTCCTCCTCCAAGGCAGCCCAATGAGTCTGCTCAGAAGGGCCCAGCAATCAGCAAAACTGTGGTCGGCCACACCCTCACTCCACCCAAAAACATCATGGCTTTTATTTTACCTCAGGAGTCAGCCACAGCCAGGGTGTGCCAGGCTGGGAAGGTTAAGGAGCTATGAATTACTGGGCTTGCACTGGGATGACAGTCATCAGGTTAAAGTGTTTACATAATGCCAGGGCTCCAGGGGCTCTCTGTTAAGACTAGTAAAAGGTGTGTATACCTTGACTCGCACAAAGCACACTGCTGTAGGATGGCATCATGAGATTGTTAAACGTGTTTATATCTCTGCTACGAGGAGAATGTCTTGGCAAATATCTGAAAGACGCATTTGAATTTTCCCCTCATTCCTATTTCCCGGGAGCCTTCCATCTCTACCACTGAGTTTCTCCTGACGGACCTCCCAGTTCTTCCGCTGTTTGTCTAATCTGATGCTGAATGATTTTGCTGAATTCTTACTTTCAGTTACAGAGTTTTTGAGAATTCTAGAGTTTTTCTTTTTTTCAAATCTGCTGTCTTTTTTTATATATATATTTTATTGATCTTTCACAGAGAGGAAGGGAGAGGGACAGGAAGTCAGAAACACCGATGAGAGAGAGACATCGATCAGCCGCCTCCTGCACACCCCACACTGGGGATGTGCCCACAAGCAAGGTACATGACCCTGACTGGAATTGAACCCGGGACCCTTCAGTCTGCAGGCTGACGCTCCATCCACTGAGCCAAACTGGTCTCGGCTGCTGTCATTTTTTTTTTAATAGTTTTACTTTCCTGACAGAATGTTCATGCTTGGCTTTTACATTCTTGAACAAAAGAAGCATTTTTAAAAGTCTATAGCTAATGAATCTCACACCTGAAGCCTGTTTCCCTTGTCTGTTGTTTTTGCTGCTCTGGCTTATGGTGTCTTATTACTTACGTGCTAAGTAATTTTTGATTGTGTACTGGACATTGTGTCTGAAAAAATTATTTGTAGAAATAATTTGAGATCTACTAGTATTGTCTTCCTTCCAGGAGGAATGTCCATTGTATTATTTTATTTTATTTACTTACTCAATGCATGAAATTCGTTCAAAAGTAGGCCGTCCTTCCTTCAGCTGCCGACACTGGCTTCCCTCTGGCACCTGGGACCCCAGCTTCCCTCACAGCCACGTCTTCATCCAGAAGGTTGTCCGGAAGGACATCTGGTCTAATTAGCATATTACTCTTTTAGTATTATAGATTTTTCCAGGTATCTAGTGACAGCCAGGATCGCCTTAATCTCACAGTTCAGGGCTAGAGACTCTTTATCCACCAAGATCAGCGCCTCTCAAAATGACATCACCTGTGAGTGGATCTTGTTAAAGTGCAAATTCTAATGTAGCAGAACTGAGGCAAGACTTGAGACACCACAGTTTTAACAAGTCCCTGGGTGTCAAATCACTGAAATGTGTTTGTGATGGTGCATTTTATGTCTCAACCTGACTGGCCACAGGTTGCACAAATTAAACATTATTTCTGGGTGTATCTATCAGGGTGTGTCTGGATGAAATTAGTGTTTGAATCCGTAGACTCAGTAAGTAGATGGCCCTCCTCAGTATAGATGGGCGTTACATGCTCCATTGAGGTTCACAGAGCTCGATGAATAAGAAAGAGGCTGAGGATGCTCTGTGTCTGCTCAAGAAAGAGGCTGAGGGAAAAAAAAGATAGTTAATCTAATTTACTTGTGGACATTCTCAGAATAGCACATTAGTAAGGGAGGAGTTGCACTAGTGTCCTCTAGTGGACATTCTGAGCACAGCACCCTACTAATAAATTGTAAAGGATTGCACTAGAAATTAACAGAAATTTGGGGAGATAGAGAAAACCAGAGGAGATAAGAGGAAATCCCCATCCCTGGCCAGTTTTGCTCAGTGGATAGAGTGTCACCTGCAGACTGAAAAGTCCCGGGTTCAGTTCCAGTCAGGGGCACATGCCCAGGTTGTGGGCTCGATCCCCAATGCAGAAGGCAGCCCATGAATGATTCTCTCTCATCATGGATGTTTCTATATCTCTCCCTCTCCCTTCCTCTCTGAAATCAATAAAAATATATTTAAAAAATAATGAAATTCCTAAAGCACATGATGTGGAGGAGACAAAGGATTTTTAAAAACAATAGAATATATAATTATTCTACTTGAAGATGTTTGAGTTTCTATAATGTAAACCCGCTGTCTTTCTAGATGTTCAGTAAAGGATACTGTCCACTGAAACACATGGTGTGATGCTTTATTTTGCTTTGTTTGGAGGAAGTCAAGTAAAGAACCCAGTTCTATGTTTGCTTGGCACAGTACTGAGGCAGTGCTTGCTGTCTGCATGGAGAGCTGCTTCCCCAGAACTTTGGGAAATATTGAGCATCTGCTGAGTGCCAGGCACTTCTAATTGCATTAAATGCAGCCTCTCCTTGCATTAACCTTGCATTGTAGAAATTCAAGAGTGGGACCATGTATGGCTTGAAATATGACAGTGGGAAGAGAACATGAGAGGTGACCATAAACATGTGAACCTTACCCCTTAACCTACTGCAATTCTCAGAAGCCTTGGGGGAGAACGCTATCTTTAGGAGGGAGTGGAATGGGGTTCTGGCTCTTATCCAGAGCCCAAAGGTCAGGAGACCCCAGTTGGCAAATGGTTTACATAACCTTGCAAATTGGTCAGGGGATGATGTTGGTAAAGCACTTGGCTCCATAGAGGGTCAATAGTTAGTAGTTATCATTCAAGCTGTCTTTCATATTCTGACAGGCATGATCAGAATCCGGAGATAAGGGATTTTTCAGTTCAGCTGCACTTCCTACCACCCCCACCTGCCTGGCACAGTACTATGGATATGATAGACGCTAAGCAAATGTTTGTTGTTGTCAGCTTCTCCAAGTTCTCCATACATGATAGATTCACAGATTGTCTCATTATAAGCACCGATGCATAGTAAATTAACCCAGTACATAGGTGGCTTAAGACGATAGTTTATATCTGACTAGATGGTTGGGCTTAGGTCTCTCGTGAATTGCTATCAAGATGGCAAGTGGGAAAAAAAAAGGAAACAAAAAATATGGCAAGTGGGGCTGAAAAACTTGAAGCTGGAGGTGGGCTGGAAGTCCCACATCTTAGGTGGCTCACTCCCATGCTGGCAAGTTCCTTATCACCTTTCCACAGGGCAGTTCAAGACATGGCAGCTGGCTTCTCTCAGACAAGAGAGAGAGAGAGAGATAGAGAGAAAGAGACAGAGAGAGAGAGAGAGAGAGACTAAGGCAGGAACCACAATATCTTTTACCACCCGAGCTTGGAAGACACATGCCATCTCGTTCACTTTATTCCTCTTATCAGAGGCGAGTTAGTAAGTCTAGCCCACACTCAGAGGGAGGCAGATGAGGTTCCACCTGGGGAAGGCAGTACCAAGCCATTTGTGGGCATATTTTCCAAACCACCGTGGCACATGTCTGGCCGATGGCTGTGAGCTCAACAGGACACGTTCGCTAAGTAGATCCCAGGAACTCCCTCTCTCTTTGTGACACAAACCCTCTCTCTTGCCATTTTTATCTCTGCCCCCAGAGATTGGACCACAGTCAGAGCCCCTTCCAGGTCCATGATGTGATGTGCCTCCCTGAAGAGCATGCAACTCACTCTTTCTATGGAGACCATGCTCTTGGGCTGAATTCTCCCATTGTCTATCTGCCTGTTTCTAGGGAAGAAATTTCACTCCATGGGACCCCGCTGTGTTGAGGTGTGCTCCCTGAGCTGGTGACCCCACTGATGGGAGACATCATAGTCACAGAGTGATATAAACATGGGGGAAAAACACACAAAACACAACAGGTGATTCTACCACAGGTCAGAGGAAGACGGTGCTAGGCATGCTGCTACTGCTGAGTGGGTAACAGGGCTTTGTCCATTCTATTCTCCTAACAGTTAGACTTACTGTTTAAACCTTCCCCCCTGCTTTGTTCCAAGAGGGATTTAAGACTGCTTGATTTTTGTAAATAGTTCTCATCAACAAGTCAATTTCTTATTGTAAAGCACTGCAAAGGGAAGACATGATAATGATTTTATCTCTAGTAGTAAAACTTTCTTATTTTACCCCACATTGTTATTTTTATCACAAGTAACAAAAACAATTTGGAGAAATACTTTTATTAAGCAATATATTTTATAAATTGATAGAATTTCCCACTGTAGAGGTACCATACATTTTCAAAATTGAGGGTTTTTGTGTATGTCATTTCCCATTTTCATTTATCTTTTCTTTTTATTTACTTTTTGTTTTCCTCAGACTTGCTCAGCCAGTGAATTCTTGCTTTAAACCGTTCATAAAAAGTATTTCGGTGTACTCATATGGAAATGATGGTTGTTCTCATAATTGTGTCCTTCTTTGTAGGATCCAAATCTAAAAAAAAAAAAAGTAATTGACATGTAAAAACCCTTCAGAAAGGTATGTTCTTATGTAAAATTTTAATCATCATCTACTGTGCTTTTACTTATCTATCAGACAACCCGGAGAGATGGGATCAATTTATAAGACCAGCAAATGAAGAGATAAAATAAAGATTCATGCATCTGGGAGCGGCAAACATTTTAAACTTCAAAGTTCTCTTTTCTTGGTTATGGATCACTCCAAAAACTGTTTAAGAATTATTGGCTGATAACCTTACTGAAAAGTAAATCTAGATTTTCTCTCTAGTCCTCAGCTCTCATAAAACCCATTTTATAGGTGAAGGTGATGCCGTTGTAAATAAGCTGGTGATTTAAACAGGCACATGCCCAGTAAGTTCTGGGTGATGTGGGCGGGTGTTTGCCCATCAATCACTCCTGAAAGCCAGTCAATGGTCAGAGTAGGCGGGGCTACTTGCAAGTGTGTGAAACCGGAATATATAAACTTCTACCAAAGAAACTCGCTCCCCAGTTCCAAGGGCTGTGCTCTCTCCTGTGTCCACACGGCTCTTGGCCATGTGGGGCACCCACAATGGACGGGCAGACTTTCATTAGCCTGGGTGCTGAACGACACCCAGCTGCACCATGGGACAGAAGCTGGACACTGGCCTTGCTTTTTACTCCACTAGAACCACAGCTGCACCTTTCCCAGGACTGGCGTAAGGGGAGGGGACTTTAATATGTAAAAAGTTACATGAGAAATGTCTAAAGCCTTCCACATCTCATTCACCTGTGCAAATCTTAGAAAATTCATTTTCTTTTTAAAAAATATTTATATATTATTGATTTTTTTACAAAGAGGAAGGGAGAGAGTTAGAAACATCTATGAGAGAGAAACACCAATTAGCTGCCTCCTGCACACCCCCCACTGGGGATGTGCCCACAACCAAGGTACAGGCCCATGACTGGAATCAAACCTGGGACCCTTGCGTCTGCAGTCCGATACTCTATCCACTGAGCCAAACCGGTTTCAGCAGAAAATTCATTTTCTAAAGATACTGCAAGAACCTCACGCCCACGAGTGACAGGGAAGTTGAATTCTCTGGTAACCTAGGGATCATGAAATCTGAAATGTAGTTCGTGAATAATCACGCATGCATAAAACCTGTTCTGGTACAATTGCAACTTCTAGGTCTTCCTCTACTGTTCATGTGCTGCAGCTGTTTACTTACAGATGAAAAACCGATGAATGATACAGCTCTAGCTGGCCTGATGACATACAAAGGAGGCTCAGACCTGAGAAAATGAAGCCCTGACTTCCTGTTCTTCCTCAGCAAATAACCTTCCCGGTGTAGGATAGGGGAGACCTGTTTACTTAGTCATCTCAAAACAATAACGATCAAAAATATCAAAATGTTGTCCAACCTTTGACCCTGCGGTTCCACATCCAGAACTGAGTCCTAAGTAAGTAATCAAGGCTATGCCCAAAGATATAAGAAGCTTCTATAAGATTTTTCATAGTAATGAAAAAATAAAATGTGCAAAAAACTACTATATGGGTTAGCTAACGTTTGGTACATCTATGCACTGAAGTATTATGCCATCATTAAAAATATTATCCGAGGGATACTTTATTATGGAAGGAAGTTCATAATTTATTGTTTAGATGGAAAAGTCAGGTTAATAAAGAGAACGAAGATAAGTGTACATACACATACATATGTTTCATACATTTGCCAAGTGGTACCTTGAGATACGAGTGCCCTAGCATACGAGATTTTTGAGATACGAGCCGTCGAGCGAGCGATTTTGGCTTTGAAATACGAGCAACATTTGAGATAGGAGTCATCGTGCGGATCGGCTGGCTGCACACGACCCATCAGTTTACCTTGACTCGAGCATCTCATAGTTTCCCACGCCTCGAGGTGACGGAACGAATTAAACTCGTATCTCGAGGTACCACTGTATATGCATTATAAGTAGCAAAAATGTATCCAAAAACTTCACCAGGGATAACCCCGGAACTGTTTCTCTCCCCACCAGAACGTAAGCTAATTTATAGGACACAGACTTGGTCTCATTTGCCACTCTGACCTCTGCATCTAGCACAGGGCCTCACAGGTGCTGGCATTGTGGGACTCCATGAATATTTTGTTGAATTAAAGAATGTGACTTTTGGTGAACTAACTATTTCTATTTTATAAGTTTTCCTGTGTTTGCATTTGATAGTAAATATTTAAATTAAGGCAGACTTATGACTTATGCTTCTGTTATTTGCATAATTAAACAGAGTGGGAACTAGCTCCTTTTACAGTTGTTTTGGATCAATTTGCAGTTGGGATTAGCAAAAAATGTGGTTTAAAAAAAATTGGTTGTTTTTTTTTTTTAATTTTTAGAGAGGGAGGAAGCGGGAGAAAGAAACATCGATGCGAGAGCCAAACATCGGTCTAGCCAAAAATATTTTATTTGAACTTCTCCACACTCCCGGTGTAAAGAATAAGGAAATGAGAGTACCTTTTCCTTTCCAAATCTTCTAACTTCCATTTTAGAAGTCATCTCCATCAGCAAAAGGAAATTTTCTATGCCTGTTGCTTTTACTGTTAATGCAACAAATATTGCTATTGCAGCTACTGGCTATTGAGCCCTGACCATGAACTGACCATTCCGAAAAGATTATGTCTCATTCAAACCTTGAACAGCCTGGGAGGCAGGCGCTGCTCTCTCCCCCATTCTGCAGGTGAGAGGTGCGAGGCTTGGAGCAGGGAGGCGGCTTGCCCACCGTTCTGGCAAGCCTCCTCTGAGGAACTGAGGGGGGCAGCTTGACCCCGCCCCCTCCCCCAGGCTCCTCACCACCACGTTGCACTTACAGAGGAAAACACCAAGCACAGCAATGGCAGCAAATCAAGACGTGGTGATAGCTCTCCTTACGTGCATTGCCTGCACGTTGGTCCAGCTTTTTCTTGTTGTGAGAAGAGGGAGGGAGGGAGGGAGGGAGGGAGGGAAGGAAGGAAGGAAGGAAGGAAGGAAGGAAGGAAGGAAGGAAGGAGAGAAAGAAAGAAGGAGAGAAAGAAAGAAAGAGAGAAAGAAAGAGAGAAAGAAAGAGAGAAAGAAAGAAAGAAAGAAAGAAAGAAAGAAAGAAAGAAAGAAAGAGAATATCCTTTTTCTTCCCCCAAACAAAATGAGGTCTGAGAAGTTCCTATAGGTATTTACTGGTAAAACTAGTAGAAATGTCAAGGACTAATAATGTACTAGCACATGACGTGTTCAGGGTGTGGTTTTAGGCAGGTGTTTCTTCTCATTGCCCGGTTGTGGGAGGAGGAAAGAACCCATACTCCAAATCACATCTTTTGCTGCAAATAGATTTATCAGGTAACATACCGTATTTTCTGGCATATAAGACGACTGGACATATAAGACGACCCCCAACTTTCCCAGTTAAAATATAGAGTTTGGGATATACTCACTCTATAAGATGACACCCGGCATATAAGACGACCCCCGACTTTTGAGAAGATTTTCCTGGGTCAAAAGGTCGTCTTATATGCCGGAAAATACAGTACTTAAAACTCTATATATTTCACATGGCAGAATACCTGCCATGGAAATGAATGATACACTCTCTATAGCAGTGGTTCTCAACCTTTCTAATGCCACGACCCTTTAATATAGTTCCTCATGTTGTGGTGACCCCCAACCATGAAATTATTTTTGTTGCTACTTCATACCTGTAATTTTGCAACTGTTACGAATCGTATCTGTGTTTTCCAATGGTCTTAGATGACCCCTGTGAAAGTGTTGTTTGACCCCCAAAGGGGTCGCGACCCACAGGTTGAGAACTGCTGCTCTATAGTCTCCATCCCCTCAGCACATCAGAATAAACCGGAAAGACATTTCACTGGTAAAATCCAAAGCCCAGACCACCAGGAAGTCCTGATGAGCTGGACCGGGAAGTTTCTAAAAGCTCTCCAGGAGAGTCTAATGAGCAGCCAACACTGAGAGCCACAGCATCCCAACGACACTAACGGGCTTTCTCTGCACTTCACAGCTTGGTCGCTGACAAGCCATGCAGTGACAGCACTTCCTGCTCCTCAGGCTGAGCTCCCCTAACTGTAAAGTGGAGACAGCAAAAGTACCAGCGCAATGGGGATTAACCAAGATAACACGCAGAGCACTGAGGGCAGGGTCTGAGACCCGGGAATGCCCCAGTGTCAGCCACTGCTATGGCGTTAATGATGGTGCCATCGTGATGACGATGCCTAAGCGAGGTTTTTACCTGAGGAGGGACTAACAACACATTTCTCCATCTCAAAAGGCAGGGACCATAACTTCAACCCCAAACAAGATTTTATCATCTTTACCATGAGCTCCTCTTCCTGAACGAACCTCTACAAGCAAACCTAATGTGTAGCTCATTGTGGGGTCATGCTTAGGTCCCTAGAGGGGGTGCTGTGTCTCATATCTGTAGTCTACAACATGAAGGAGCTCACTCACCTGGGATTGAAACGAATTTCCTTGGGAACTTTCCTGGGGTCTGTGACCACTTGGTGGTGGTCTCTATAATTAACGGGGTCATCAGGGATCCAGAATTTGGCCATCTGAATTTCAGAGTCACTCAGTTCAGCATGAGAAATTCTTGCATAACCCAATCTGTGGCAGAAACAGAAATGGTTTGTAAAGATTTTATTGTCATTCGGAAATCTGATGAGATCTAGTAGGTAACACCTTCATTATTAAGCCAGTTTCCCACTCCTAACACTACCCTGTGTTTCACTAGAAAGATCTTGACTTGTTACTCTAAATATTTATCAGCATATTACTTGTACAACATACGTGAATAAAGAACATGAATATTGTTTAATTAACTAAACATACTTGGCAACCTTGCTCTACTTGTTTACACTAATGAATATTCCATCTATACAAACTGCCTCTCACACAATATATTTTGGAATATATAAGATATTCACTTTTGATATATATACTTTTTAAATATGTTTTATTGATTTTAGAGAGAAAGGGAGAGAGAGGGATACATAGAAACATCCATCGGCTGCCTCCTGTACACTCCCTACTGGGGATCAAGCCTGTAGCCTGGACATGTGTCCTAGCCAGGAATCAAACCGGTGACTCCTAGGTTCATGGGATGATGCTCAACCATTAAGCCACAGCAGCTGGGCTGGGATGATATAATTTTAAAGATATAATTTTTAAAGATATAAAACTTAAAGAAAAATTTTAGAGACCTCACCACAATATAATAGTGGCTCTAACAAGTTAGTTGACTTGCCCAAGATTATATAATTAGAAGTTGGCAAAGCTGGAATTCAAGCCCAGAGCTTTCTTATTCCACGGTCCACGCTGTTTCCACCATGCCATACAATAAAAAATGGTGCCAATCCTAACACGTGTTGACAGATTCATACTTATGCTAAACAGCTTACATGGTATCCTCTTTGTATAATTAAGTTTAATTTGCTCAGCCATTTATTCCTTCTTAAATCATTAGGCTGTGACTTGAAAAAGATGTTAAACTGCATAACTAACTAAATCAATGTTTATAAAAAGTAACAAAATTAATTAACTGCTTCCATAAAGCTTTTCTCTCCAGGATAGACTCAAAAGATCACAATCATAATAGATTAAAAAAAAAAATCAAACACCTATGCTCACCTGATCAGCCCTCGATACATGATGTATTCACACCATCTGTCTTGATCCGTGCTGTCAATATCCTAATAAACAGAGAACGTTACAGTATTAAACTAGTGCTCTGTTCTGAACTGCCAAGAAAATGTGCGAGCTGCAGTAATTAACATGCCGCTGTGCATGCTGTTTTCTCTGCCTGGCTCCTGCTGGTCCTTTAAGGTCCACGTTATTTATTCATTCTACAGATAATTGGTGGAGCGCCTACTCTATGCCCATCTAGCTCCTGTAGTAGATGCTGGGAGTGCACAGACGAACATGGTCTAGAGTGGGAGCTAGGCAGGGAAAGCAATGATTATAACATGTTCCTGGCTCCCTGCAGCTTTCCAGGTCTCTCAGCCCGAGGAGAATTCACAGAACCTCCCTCGGGCATCCTGGCCCGCGTGCACACCAGCTCTGCTGTTCTGTATGGTTTTTTGTTTCTGTGTCTCCACCCTCCCCATCCTGAGCTGAGAAACTCTCAATCACGTTGGCTCTCCGGTGCTCTCTGGCATTTGGCAGGCGCTCAATCTATGTTCGTTAAATTGAATCACTGGAAATAAACACATTTTGGGAATAATCACGAGTCTTTGGGATGTTGAAAGCTTGACAACATACACATAAATTTTTCTATAGAGAAACTAGAGAAATTCTAGATATGGAGCTTACATACTAGAGAAATTTTCATTTTCTTCTTTTTAAAAATCCTACAAATAAAAAAAATATACCTGACTTTGATCATTTCTCAATTTTACTCTTAATGTTTAATTAAAAACATGCTCTTAAATCACTTAAAAGAATATATCACCATTTGTTATCTATTTCTTAATGTTTCCCATAGGCTGGGTGGTAGACGTATGGATGTTTGTTAATCTTTATTATTTTATATCACACTCTCACACATATATATGCCTTTAGTATACACACAAAACTGAATAAATTTAAAATTTAAAGAAAAACGTTAGTGGTTTAAAAAGCAAATAAGAAAAGGACTGTTCTGGTTTGCCCTGGGAAGCGATGAAAATTTAGCCATTCAGCTGTGTATACTGGGAATAATAAACTGTGACTGTGCTTAGCTATCATTTTATTTTATTAGGTTTTTAAAAAATGCTATTAAATTTTAAGACTACAGAATTTAAATACTCACTTCTTAAAGAGAAAAATCTGTTCATCCAAGCATTTCTGACCAAAACTCTCTGCATTAATAAACTTCTTGATAGAAAAAGCTATATAAGAACCCACTGCCAATCTTGATAGGTTCTGACCATTAACAGTGGAAACCAAGAGAGAATTAAAAATAACAACAACAAATAAAATTCCTCTTCTCTAATACTACTCATATGCCACACACACACACACACACACACACACACACACACTCACATACACACACACAGAGAAATCCTTCTCTTATAAGGATATACTTTTTTCTTAGACTTGCCAAATATCACATTTTGTAAGATTCTTTTGTGCCTCATAGGCCATGTACTGGTACATTTACTTTATTTGATTTTTCTATGTACAGCCAGACACACATAATACATATGTGTGGACACCACTTGTCGAGTGCCTCCTACATACAAAGCTTGGGGGAGGGTTGAAGGTTGTACAGACATTTGCTTATCCTTCATCACTACAACTCCATGATACAGTAGAAATTGCTACTCCCGCTTTATAGATACAAATATTGAGCCCCCAAAAAGTCAACTAACTTGCCCCAAGGTCACACAACAGCACCAGCGAGGCTGGTAAATGATAAGAGAGCAACTGTACATAGAGACAGGCCCAGCCAACAGTCAGCAGCAAGGCCCAGAGTGGGACTATCTTGGGACCCCCAGCCACAGCCGAGCCACCTGACAACATGAGTGAACCCAGAAAAAAAACAAAACACCACCCCCAAGTCAACCCACACAATTATAAGGATATTAAACCAGGGCTGTTTTAAGCCAGTAGGTCTGAGGGGGTTTGTTGCACGGTGGTCAATAACTGGGGCAGCCTCCGTGACCCACAGTCCCCAAATTTACCTTTTACCCTCTGGCATCTTCTTAATTTCTTTCCTGAGAGAATGTCCCTTCTCGTCCCTCAGCCCTAATCCCCGGACAGCCACAGAAATCAGGGGTTTTCTTTGTTCTTCCTTTTGCACTTTTCTAATTCCATAAGCAATGTCATCCACTTCCATGGCTTCAAGGATCACCAAGACAATGGCCAGGCTGACGTAGCTCAGTGGTTGAGCATCGATCTATGAACCAGGAGGTCATGGTTCAATTCCTGGTCAGAGGCACATGCTTGGGATGCGGGCTCAGTCTCCTGTGTGGGGCATGCAGGAGGCAACCAATCAATGATTCTCTCTCATCATTGATGTTTTAATCTCTCTCCCTCTCTAAAATCAATATGTGTGTGTGTGTGTGTGTGTGTGTGTGTGTGTGTTTTTAAAGACCATGCTGTGACTCTTACTCTATACATCTAGTCCTGATTGCTCTTCTCAATTCCTGATCCCGATACCCATTGAGTGGCTCCATTAATATCCCACAGATGCTTCAGCTCGGCCTAATGCTGATTCTCATCTTCTTTGCAAAATTCTTCTTTCTTATAGATTCTCTACAATAATAAGTGTCAGCATCCTGAAGCCACAATAAGGAGTCCACTGGGACCCCACTTTCTGCCGTATCCACTATGTGCCAGAGATGAACTCATATTCTTAAACATGATGTTACTTAAGACATCAAATCCTATTATGATTTTGTTACCTGCACATTGCCATGATCAATGAGCTGTCGATAATCTCTGGAACCGGGTGCTGAGGTGATATAACCCAGAAATACCACCTGGCTAGAGCTACTTTTCAGGAGTTTTGAAATAGCAATAGCCTGAAGTTTCCTGTCAAGGTCATCCCTAAAACAAACAAACAGACAAACAAACAAAAAATGTAATTTTGTTTTGTATATGAAAAACAACTTTTAAAAAGTTTTAAGTACTTACGTTTTCCCCCCGCTCCTCCCGCCAAATGTCTTCAAGTAGAGCACAAACCCAGAATAATTCCTACCTAGGCAAATGTCTTAATATTCTAGAAATGAATGAGATGCAGGGACAGTGCTTCAACAGAGTCGGCTGATACATTTTTGACCAAGAATAAGGTCTTCCCCCACAAATCACGTGGAGTGAACTTGGTTTAAATATCTAATCCAAAACAGCATTTGTTAACTCTTCATCAGGAGAAATTATGTCAATAATCATCTGAGACTTGGTCATCAGTATCACAGCTAAAAACTAGTAGTAAAAAAGTATATTTCTAAAGCAGCAGCAGCACAAGCAGCCGTGGTCAGAGGGAGAATCCTACCATTCACAGGGCACCCAGGACTCATGGAACCTACTCAGCTCTCTCAAGCAGCGGCTAAAAGTGGCTAAGCGTGAGGCAGTATTTTCATGATGCAAAGCACTGTTCGTGTATAACTGAGATAATTAGGCAAGGGCATCCAGCTTTGGGGTGCTTTACAATCTATTTGGGGAAAAATAGGGACATCATGGTTAAAATGACGCAGCCAGGAAAACACTGTAGGTGTTTCGAACAAAGGGAATCTAATATAGGGACTCATTACCTCGGTGATGGGAAGCCAAACAGTAGCCAGTGAGGCAACTGGAGTTTTGCAACAAAAAGACACCAGTGCCACCTCTAACAGCTAGAGGGACAGAGAAGGAGGCCGAGAGGCTAGAAGCCAGCCCTGACCGGTGGGAGGTGGTGGTACGAGGGAGGCTGCCCCCAAGGAGCTGGGGTCATCTAAGGGAGAGCTGGAGCCACACAAGATGCTCACTTGCTGCCAGAAAACCAGAGAAAGCTGAGAGGAAAGATGGGAAATACCCTGTCCTCTCCCCTCCTCCTGGCCCCCAGGCCTACCAGTGCCTCCCATTGGCTACACCCTCCAGAAGCCAGAATATTACGGAAAACACACACACACACACACACACACACACACACACACACACACAAAACAAACAAACAAAAAAAAACACCAACAACAATACTATGATGAAGGACGATACAGGGAGTTCATGAGGACCATTAAGGTAGGAACTGAAGACAGGACGAAGCTTAGATGAGCATGTGTGGACAGCTGATACTATTAAAAGATGTCTCAAGATATAGAGTGAAAAGAATGATCGCTTAACATCTTTGATTTTGAATTCTCCTCATCACTGGGAGTCAGGCGTTAGCTCTGTTTTTAAGTGATGCTAAGCAACATGTCTGTTGTTTTCCATTCCATTTCCTCTGCCCGGACCCATTCTCAGCCCTTTTCTATGCCCTGGGAGGCTGACCCCGGCAGATTTCACCTCCTGGGCTCCCTTGTCTGCTGATTTCCAGTTATGCTTCACCAACGGGGGGCTCCGGCAGGAGATAACAGGTTGAGAGGAGAGAGAAGTCAGGGTTCTCAGGGAAGTAGCGGCATTCTTCGTGCCTGTGGCCGCTCTTCCTGGTTCCAACACTGACTCTGGGGACACAGTTTCCTCTGCCAGTACCGGTTCCCCGCTGCTACGGGTGTCTGAGTGCCTTTGCATCTCTCACCTGTCCCTTTGACCCTCCTAGTCCATTAAGTCCGCAGTGAATGCTGTCCCTTCTGACACATCCTTTGGAACCAGGATTCAAATCCAGGTACAGAAAAGTCCAAAGCCACTGCAACACGGTGTTTTTGTACAAATATATCTTAGCTATATATCATTGGGGAGTAATCTATAATGTTGATTTTACATTTTCTCAGCCCGGTGACTTCATCATGTGGGCTACAAAAGAGAATTGTAAACAATTTTCAGTGACATGTGATCTGCAGTTATGTTGCATTGCAACCAAAACCAGGTCTTCACACTACAGGTTCTGTGCTTTTGCCTGTTTGTGCATATTTCCTAGGTGAAAGGAAAAACAATGGCGATGAACTGGTGACTTCCTTACCTACACTGAATTTACAAATGGTGTGTGCACCTCAACCACTTCAGGAAATGCTGCCATTTCCTGCTTATTGGTTGTACAGGGACAGCTGCCTAGTCAGTAATTTTTAAAATCTCGTTGAGTCAGCTCATGACAGGGACAAGCATTCTGTATTACATTCCTAATATGGGCTCATGTGGGGGTGTGCCATCGCCACTAGGAAATGAGATCTCTAAATATTTACTCACAGTGAGAATCTTGTATTTAGTATTAGAGGAAACAGAGATAAACGACGTATGGAATGATGGCTTCACCACTTATCTGAAGCGTGACCTTTCTCCTGTCCTGGGCTGGGAGGATGCTTGTTCATGGGCAGGGCTATCAGAAGGGACTCTGGCTGCGGCTCAGAGGACAGAGACTAGCCCTGGCACGGGCTTCAGACCCGGCAGACACTGGATCTATGTTTGGTGAATGCACTCTTCCTAAGCTGCCCAGCATACCTTACAGTTAGAGTTGTCTGACCTGGTTCAATACGCACGGCCAGCATTTACTGAGCACTTACTGTATTCTTGGACTTTGCGTGAGAGAATAGGTCTCATTTAATCCTCACAAGAACCTATGAGACTGGCAGGATTATTGCCCCTGATGGGCAGATGAGAAAGCTAGTTAAATACCTCAGTGAAGGACATGCCTTGAATTAGGATTCTGGGATCTGGAATCCCATGCACTTGACCATGAAACTACACTGACTCCCTTCCTCCCTCGGGTACATTCCCTCAATAAGGGCTAGCTCTTATTGTGGCTGATGTTGTCAGTATTACTACATCAAGCGAGTAAGATAGCAAGTCAAGGATTTGGTGCTATTCGGAGAGCTTTAAAGACGTGGTTAATAGGAAGTTGGACAGGCTATCCTTCCAAACACAGCCCGAGTGCCATCTCTCAGTCTTGCCTCCTCCCTTCCCTTTCAAGTTTCTTCCTTACATTGCAGAGGAGCTGGGAGGGAGTTGACGGGGGCAGGGGAAAAGCAAAGAAAAAGGGAAAGGGAAGATTCAACTGTTTCTTAGGTTAAAAACCTGGCAACCTTTAGACACAAAAGTGCCTATTTTTAAAAGATAAAGCTAACTCAAGTGCTCTTTGAAGGCCAGTGGAATGATTTTTCAATGCCTATACTTGCTACATGAAAATTACTGGGAGAAATAGAAGGTGTTTCTCCAAAGAGCTTTTTAAAGAGATATGGACCATCTATATCATCCATTTTCCAAACACCCTTTTTATATCTAAGCATATATTACTTATGCTCTGACTTATTTCACAACATAGCAAGCATGCTTTCTCAGATCCCCATAATTCTGTGAGAAAAAGTGAGGCAAAGGAAATTAAGGGTAGCAGACACATTCATTTTCTTCAGGTAAAATGTACAATACGACAGTGATGTTTTCTAGTGTTCTGTGTGTCACTTTAAAGCTCCGTGGCCTCGTGTTATCAATGTGAACAGAACCTGTTTGCCCTATTTTATAGCACTCAGCCCTTTACAGCAGTGTTTTCTGTTATCATTATAGAATGTTTACTGTGGTAGAGTATCAATTATATACCTTTATCTTTGCTTTCACAGTCTATTTTGGGCATTATTCATGATTTAGTCAGTACTAAGTCACTGGTTATGAATGTTATTTTGGGGGGATAAAACTCATTGCCCAGCCTGACTGGCGTGGCTCAGTGGTTGAGCATCGACCTATGAACCAGGTGGTCACAGTTCAATTCCCAATCAGATCACATGCCCAGGTTGTGGGCTTGATCCCCAGTGTGGGGCATGCAGGAGGCAGCCAGTCAATGATTCTCACTCATCATTGGTGTTCCTATTTCTCTATCTCCCTTCCTCTCTGACGTCAATAAAAATATATATTTTAAAAAAAAACCTCATTGCTCATTCCTCATGTCTCTTCATAGAGGGACTTGCTTAGAAAACCATCTCTGGCCTCTCTCTACTTTTGGGGAGGACTTTTATAATTAAGGTTAGAAGCATGAACTGGGCAGACTTGTCTCAAGTCCTTCCTCTCTTCTTGAAAACTATTTGCTTGCAACCAGGGTATTTTCTGGTTTATTCTCTCCACTTAGGGGAGAGCTTGAGAGGGCAGACTCCGCCCCTGCTGTTTGGGGGAGCCAGTTTCACATATTGTTGGGAGATGGCTGAGCAGTTCCATGTGGCCGTGCTTAATCATGTGTCCAGCAGGCTTATCAGGATTAAAAGTGATCTCTTGGTAGCCCTGCCAGGTTCCTCTGCCGACCGATCAATTGACTAGGAAAACAGGAGGGACCAAGGAATACCATTTAGTACTCTCAGACCCCACAGTCCTTCCAACTGTGGTAATCCTGCAACCCTGAAGGAACAGTGACTTTCCTGTACCTACCGCAGCCCCCAGTACCTCCAGGCTCTGAATGGGGTCTACCGAACTCCTAGCTGTGTGGCCCTGGTTGGACAAGTCATGTAAGCTTCCTCAGCCTGGTTTCTTTGTCTGTAAAATGGGGCTGTAACAGTACGTTGTACCGGTTGGAATAAATACAATACTTAGCACGGCACCTGCTCAGTAACTGCTGGCTAACACACCCATCATTGCTGCCTTGTGCCATCGATAAGGACTGCCTGCATCTCAAAGGTGTCTACTAGGCCTGACTTTTAAAAGCAATCGCAAAGGGAAGAGTACTTTGGGAGGAAAATAAAAAAGAAGAAGAAAGGTCATTTGCATAGAAATCAAAGTCATGTGTTCATAATGTTTCTTGGCATTTGTGTCCCATTAGGTACCAAAGAAACCCACTCGTGATTCCCAAAGTGAGTCACAACGAAGTCCACCAGTTTGTCGGAGATGTTCACGGTCAGTGCTATGGCTGGTGCGATCTCGCCCTCTGGCGACGGAAGAAGGTGATGCTCCGATTTCACAATAGGGTATCTGGACAGAACCATGATCCTGGGTGGGAATGAAAAGAAACACCACTGTTGGTCTGACCATGTCATGCAGACAGGACTAAGCAAATGATGTTAATAAGGGACCTGTCACACTCTGAGCATCCCACCGAGGGACACTCAGAGCAATAATGCGTTGGAGATGTGTGTGGCAGTCTGTCGATCTATTGTATCTCTGTTTCTTAGCATTTCTCACCGTGTCACTAATAAACTCTGACGTCAGAATTTTATCAACTCTGTTTTAATAAGTGCTATGGAGACACGAAAAGGGGAGAACTGGTAATACACAAAATCCATTTTACTTGCATTGTTACTTTGGCAACATATTTTCATAAACAATTCCAATAGTGATCAACACATTTGGAAACGTACAATCTTGCCCGCAACCACACAACGTTGCAATTTACAAGATTAGAAATTAAAACCTGTTCAATAAAGATGTGAAGGCCTGTTTTACCTCAGCCAAGTCAGAGAGCTACAAAAGGAGGAGCAGAGCTCAGACTCCGGCTGGCTCCTCTCCGTGGCTGCACACACTCTCTCTGGTCCCTCATGGAGGTACTCCGAGGACACTATCTCCACTGATCACTGAATTTATATGTCTAGCCTGTCCTGTCCTACTCAGCTCTCCAGGCTACACACAACTGATGGCACTTGTCTGTTCAGGGGCATCTCAAACTGAGCACAATCCTGCTACTTCCTGGTCATGCCCGTGCCATTCAATGGCATCACCTCCTATTAGGTATTCGGGCCAAAGACCTACGTGCTGCCCCTGACTCTCCTTCACTTCAGGGCTTCTGACACCTAAACCATTACCAAGTCCTGTTGGCTCCGTTCCCTTCTCTCCATCTCTGCAGTACTCACCGTCATCTCTCACCTGCACAACTGCATCTGCCTCCTCTCCTGTCTCCCTACTCCCACTCCTGCCCCTGACATTCTGTTCTTCCAAGAAAATGACAAATGATCTATTAAAAATGAAAATCAGCCCTAACCGGTTTGGCTCAGTGGATAGAGTGTCGGCCTGCGGACTGAAGGGTTCCACAGGTTTGATTCCAGTCAAGGGCATGTAACTTGGTTGTGGGCACATCCCCAGTAGGGGGTGGGTGTGCAGGAGGCAGCTGATAGATGCTTCTCTCTCATTGGTGTTTCTAACTCTCTATCCCTCTTCCTTCCTCTCTGTAAAATATTAATAATATATATATTTTTAAAAAATGAAAGTTAGATCAGATTACTCCCATGTTTTAAATCCTCCAATGGTGATCCATCACCACTGAATTAAATCAAGTCTTAAGCATGGATAAGGGGGCTCCCTCAGATCAGGTGCCCACTCTTAACCTCATTTTTCATCAGTTCTCTATTTATCCTTATGCTTCAGACACACCACGCTTGATCCTGCCTCAAATCTTCACTCTGGTGGTTCCTGCAGCTCTTCCCAGGGCTAGGTCCTAGGTTCTTCTCATTATGAGATTTTCAAGTAACCTTCCTGACCATTCTACCTACCTTAGGATCTCCTTTCCCCTGACTACCCAGTCACTTTCTCCATAGCATGTTTCCTTTTCTACATGGCTTATAATCACTATCTCAACTGATATTATTCACTCCTTTTTTGGTAAAAATTTTTATTGTTAAGAGTATACAGATGTCCCCCTTCTTTACCCCCATTGCCCCCTCCACCTGGTTTCCATCCTGCCCCAGGCCTTCACCACCCTGTTTCTTTAGGTAAGTAAGATCTTTAGTTAATCTCTTCCCACCTCCATCCCCTTCCCCTTCTCTCTGAGATTTGTCAGCTCGTCCATGTTTCCATCCTCTGATTCTATTTCATTCACCAGTTTTTGTTCCTTAGATTTCTCTTTTTTTCTTTTGTTCATTAGATTTCTTGTTCATTTATTTTTATTTTTAGATTCAATTATTGATAGGTATGTATTTATTGCCATCTTATTCATCATATTTTCAGTCTTTTTGTTCGTCTCCCTCTTCTTAAAGAATACTCTTCAACACTTTGTGTAATACTGGTCTGGTGGTAATGAACTCACTTAGCCTTTTCTTGTCTGTGAAGCTCTTTATCTGATCCTCAATTCTAAATGAGAGCTTTGCTGAGTAATCTTAGTTGTTAGGTCCTTGCTATTTATCACTTTGAATTTATTTATTTATTTATTTTTGCCAATCCCTTCTGGCCTGCAAAGTTCCTGTTGAAAAATCAGCCTATGTAGGTAATTGATTTTCTCTTGCAGCTTTTAAGATTCTCTCTTTGTCTTTTGCTCTTGGCATTTTAATTATGATGTGTCTTAGTGTGGGCCTCTTTGGATTCCTCTTGTTTGGGACCCTCTGTGCTTCCTGGACTTGTAAGTCTATTTCTTTCACCAGGTGGGGGAAGTTTTATGTCATTGTTTTTTCAAAAAGGTTTTCAATATCTTGTTCTCTCTCTTTTCATCCTCTGGCACCCTCATAATGCAAATGTTGGTATGCTTGAAGTTGTCCCAGAAGCTCCTTACACTATCTTCATATTTTTTTTTATTCTTTTTTTTTCCCTCTTCTAATTGGGTGTTTTTTTGCTTCCTCATATTACAAATTGTTTGATTCTTGGAATCCTCTACTCTATTGTTGAGAATTATTCTGTAAATTATTCCTTATTTCAGTTAGTGTTTGCTTAATTTCTGACTGCTCCTTTTTCATGTCTGACATTCTTACTGAGATCCTTGAAAGTCCAAGTCCATTGAGGCTCTCATGGTAATCCTTGAGTAACCTGATAACCATGGTTTGGAACTCTGTATCCAGTAGTTTGCTTGTTTCCATTTCTTTCATTTGTGATATGTTTGTCTCCACATTTTGAATGCTTCCCTGGATTTGTTTCTACATATTAGAGAGAGAGGATATATCTCTTGGAATTGGTAGAGTGGCCTTGTATAGTAGGTATCCTGTAGAGCCGAGTGGCTCAGCCTCCCCAGTCACTTGAGCTGGGCACTCTAGGTGCACCCATGTGGGCTGTGTGCACAGTCTTTTTTTAAGAGAGGAAGAGAGGAAGAGAGAGGGAGAGGGAGAGAGAGAGAGAGGGAGAGAGAGAGAGAGAGAGAGAGAGAGAGAGAGAGAGACATCAATGATGAGAGGGAATCATTGATCAGCTGTCTACCCCATTCCCCACACTGGGGATCGAGCCCGCAACCCCGGGCAAGTGCCCTGACCTGGAATCGAACTGTGACCTCCTGGTTCATAGGTCAATGCTCAACCACTGAGGCATGCAGGCCAAGCTGTGTGCACAGTCTACAAGTTGAGCCTTGATGGCTGTTGGCACCTCTAGGAGGAATTGACCGCCAAGCTAATTTCCTGTGAGGACCCACTGTGAGTATGGAGAGCTGCTGTGCAGAAAACACCCTTATGGAGCAGGACTTGCTTCAGTGGGGCTTTAGTGCTCACTGAGTCCACCTCTTGAGTGTGTCATTTGTGAGTGTATAGAGTTGAAATATGTTATGGTCTGAAGCTGTCCACTGGGTACACTGGCACTAGGGCCTCCAGGGGTACAGTCAGCCACTGCCTGGGGCCACTTGGCAGGAGCTATTTGTATTGGGTTTGCAGGTGCTCAGGAAAGTCCTAGCTGTGAATCAAGGCAGCCTGGTGCTAGTGCCAGGTCTTGGGCCTTTTACTGATAATTCTGGGCATGCTGATGCCAGCTGCAGTTGAGAGATTTTAGCAAAGTCTGAAGCCTGAGCCTGGACAGGTCATGCATATGGAAAGGCGGCTGCAAACAGGTTGAGTGGGGCTGCAAACTGGATGGAGCAAGGTCTCGGGGGAATCCCCAGGGCAAAGCAAACAGTGTGTTCCAGGCTAAGGGAGAGTCAGATATGGCTTGCAGTCAGCTCTGTGACAGTGGAGGTCCCAGCATAGGAACAAGGACCCTTGCAAGCACTACTGTCAGAGAGAAAGCCGCCCCAGAGTTCCTGCCCTAATGGCAGACAAGCCAGTTCCTCTCCATATGAATTTGGGTCCCCAAAGCTACCACCTGGTGCTGGAGCTCAGAGGAAGCAGGACCTTAGACGTTTGTGCTCAGACCCTTTAAAAGGAATACCTGAGTCTCCAGCAGCCTCCTTGTCACTCAGACTCAATCCCCACTGGTTTTTACAACACAGTTACAGGGACTTCTCTTTCCAGCTCTGGAACCTCAGGCTGGGGGGTCTGGTTTGGGGCTGGGACCCCCTGCTCCTCATGGGAGGCCTCCACAGAGGTGATCTCCCTCCTGATTAAATAAATGGCACCCGTGGGTGTTGGACCAACCCATTCCGTATCTCCACCTTCCCTACCAGTCTCAAAGTGCTTTCTCCTTTACTTCTCTAGTTATAGGACTTCCGTTCAGCCGGCTTTCAGGTGTTTCTGAACGATGGTTGTTCTGTATTTTAGCTGTAATTTTGATGTGGTTGTGGAAGGTGGCAAGTGAGTCCTGGCAAATGCTGCCATCATGGTACTCTCCCATATTATTTACTTTTTTTGTGTTCTTGTTTATTTTCTGTATCTTCACATGAGAATATAAACTCCATGAAGACAATGTTCAGGTCAGATATGCCTACTGTTATCATCTCAGCTCCTACACTGTACGGTTTCTAATGGTAAATTGAAAATACCCGGCAATAGGAAAACCATTCAAACAACTATGGAATGTGCATATCTTAGGCACTTCCTCATCCCCCGGGAAGCATCAATGGGGCTCAGTCACGGGACTAAGGTCTGACAATCTCATCTTTCCACTCTAAGCCTATGCTGCCCGGTCTTTCAGAGTTACGCTCAGGATTAGTATCCAAGCAACACTCACCCCCAAGTGTGATCCCTTGTGCTTGGACCAAAGTCAGTATAGAAACCCAGCTTCTCTCCTAACCACATGGTTAAGTCATTGTTCCCAATAAAGGGCTTAGAAGCATCACTCTCCAAAATTGTTATGAAATCTGCACCTGTTCAGAAAAAAAAAAAAGGCACACAGCGATTAACCACAACAATGCAAAAACAATGAGTAAAACGTGGTTCTTGAACCCTTTGCCTTCACTAAATCCAAAACAAGTTCTTAAAGAGTCATGAAAGTGAAGTGAACCAAATCTGAGCTATCAGGAAGTTTTCCCATATTTAGAATGTAGTTAATGCATGGGGCACCATAAGAAAATGCAGAAAAGAATAAAAACATAACTTCTTTAAATGTTCAAATAATATTAACCTCCTTCCCCAAGTCTCAAATAAGCTTAATGCCTTTCTCAAATACCCAATTTATATTCAGAAATAGAGTAGTGCACAATAGCATTTTACTTTTGGGCAAACACCTCCATGGTATTGGCACAGAAGCAAGTGTATTGGTTTTGCCAGACCTGAGCAGATGTGCCTTGGAGGCCTGTAATCAGGACTAAAGGAGATTTCTTAGCCGGATTAAACTCATACAGACCCTCCGCAATTTCCTGGGAGACAGGCTTATCACTAGGAATAACCAGAACAGTTCAGCCTTTTACATATCTTGCTCCATGTCCCATGCAGTTGATCTAGGAACCAAATGCCCACATATTTTCAAGGATGCTTCATTCAAAGATGAGCTCCCCCAGGCAGGGAAACTTAATAATTGTCCCTTAAGCTATTTAAAAAATTTAATTGGAGAGCATTATGCTAAGTGAAATAAGCCAGTTGGAGAAAGATAAATATCACATGATCTCATTCATTAGTGAAATATAATGAACAACATAAACTGATGAACAAAAATAGATCCAGAGACAGAGAAGCATCAGACAGACAGTCAAACTTCAGAGGGAAGCAAGGGAGGAAGGTGGGTGGTGGTGGTGGTAAGAGATCAACCAAAGGACTTGTATACATGCATATAAGCATTACCAATGGACACAGAGACTAGTAGGAGGGTAAGGGCATGTGTGTGTGGGAGGGTAGGGGAGGGAAACGGCGGGGGGGTGGGAGTGGTGGAGGTAGCTGGGGAAAGATCAATGGGGGCAAAAAGGAAACATATAATACTATATGCAATACTTAAAACAATAAAGAATTTTATAAAAAATTAAAAAATAAATAAAATTTATTTAATTTATTTATTTTAAAATCATTATTGTTGAAAGTATTACATATGCCCCCCCCCTTCTTTTCCATTGCACCCTACTAGCCTGCCCCTGTCACGTGCCCCATTCAGTCCCTTAGGCTCTTAAAGGCAATTTGCTTCACAAATGAGCATCACTCTGATCCTACCAGTTTTAACCTGACAGTTTATTGGTCTCCAAAGTGAGTCCCCAAGTGACAGGAGCCAGCAGCAGGGGCATCTCTAAGAGCAAAGGCATGACAAGAATCCCCTGTAGATACCCAGTGTGAGGCTTTGTTC
>PVJN01016505.1:0-42266 GCA_004026805.1 Lasiurus borealis
GAATATAATAGAATCAGGAGCACAGAAAGGGAGGGGACTGATAATTCTCAGGGGGAAAGAGGTGAGGGGTGTACAGGGAGAGACTGGACAAAAATCATACACCTATGGACAAGCTCGATGGGAGGGAGGTAAGGGCAGAGGGAAGGGTGAGAGTTGGGTGGAGGGGTGCTATGGAGGGGATAAAAGAGAAACAAATGTAATAATCTGAATAATAAAGATTTAATTTAAAAAAAAAGAAACATCGATGAGAGAGAAACATCGCTCAGCTGTCTCCTGCACGCCCCCTACTGGGGATGTGCCCGCAACCAAGGTACATGCCCTTGACCAGAATCCAACCTGGGACCTTTCAGTCCACAGACCGAAGCTCTATCCAAACCGGTTTTGGCTGACCTTCATCTTAGAGTTGTTGCCTTCAGCTGTCTGGGAACTGTGGTGATGGTATCCAGTACCCCAAATATTACTGTTATTTTATGTTTTGTTGTTGTTGTTGTTTACCTCCTTCTAGCCCCTTTCCTTCCTAGTAATCACTGGGTTGTTGTCTGTGTCTATGAGTTACTTATTAGTTAATATATATTATTTAATTCAGAAAGGAAGGAAGAGGGAGAGAGAGAGAGCTAGAAAATTGATGATGAGAGAGAATCCTCCTCAGCTGCCTCCCACATGCCCCTGAGGGGTGATCGTGCCCACAACCTGGGTATGTATCCTGACTGGGAACCGAACCTTGACCTCCTGGTTCATAAGTCAACGCTCAATCAGTGAGCCACACTGGCCAGGCTCTGAGTTATTTATTTTTTGCTTAATCCCTGATAAGTGTTTGTCTAGATCAGTGGTTCTCAACCTTCCTAAGGCCGAGACCCTTGCATACAGTTCCTCATGTGGTGGTGACCCCCAACCATGAAATTTTGCTACTATTATGCATCGTGATGTAAATATCTGCATTTTCCCATAGTCTTAGGCGACCCTTATGAAAGGGTCATTCAATCCCTAAAGGGGTCGAGACCCACAGGTTGAGAACCACTGGTCTAGATGATCTCCCTCTACGGATTTTCACGTCGCTTCTTTCTTTTAATTGTTTTAGTGTCCACAGGCACTAACGCCAGGCATTCCGGAGCTCTGGCCAAAGGCTGAGATGCACGGGTTAAAGATTGACCCAGCAGAGCAATCTCCAGCGATCACGACACCTTGTGCAGATTTTCACGGTCGGCTCTTCCTGGGTCCCAGCTCCAGCTCTGCCACTTCCCAGCTGGGAGGCCTCGGGCAAATCTCCTTGCTTAACGTCTCTGAGCCTCCGTGTTCTCCTCGGAACCACAGAGACTTCCAGCTTCATGGGTGGTGGGGAGGAGGGAAAGAAACCGTGTGTAGCACAAGGTCAAGCGCACAGTCAGCAGTTAATAAGTCTAAGTCATTACTCCTGGGCTTAGGCAATGAATAATCAAGGTCAAGTTCTTCCCGATGGCAGGGCCAGGCTGGCTCTGGGCAAACCGAAAGGAAGAGGCTGTGACAGTGATTGACTGCCCGCCCTGTGCCAAGTACTTTTCCAAGTGGTGGATAAGCTTAATTCATATTGGCATGTGGCAAAGCAGAGGCGACGAGAGAAGACATGACGCAGGTCAGGAGGGTCCCTCTGAGTGTGGAGGCCAGGCGGGACTGGTGCCCAAGTCCGGGGTCTTTCTTCTCTCTTGCAGAGCCCAACCTCACGGCCGCTGGTGCTTTTGTGTCTTCCTTCCATCCTGTCTCCTGTGGGATCTGTAAACACAGGCCTGCCCTGTGCCGAGTGACTCCAGCTGTCAGGTTCCCCGTTCCCTTCCCTTCAGCCCCCACTCCAGCCACCCTGCGTGCCTCCAGGTACAAGCGTTTGGGGCAGGGGCTGGGTTCCAGGTGAGGGAATGAACCGTAGAAGGGCCTCAAGGACCGGATACAAGGCTGGACCCCATGAACAAAGCTCTCTCCGCACTATTCATCTCCTCAAGAGCCAGCTCAGATGTCCCCTGCAGCCCTCTCTGGTTGCTCTAGGAGAATTCCTTCTTCTCTTCTTCGTTCTTTGTACCTTATTCAGACCTCGGTTATATATTTTGATACTATCTGATTTTTTGTCTGTGTTCCAGGATCAGTGAGACCTCCAGACTAAATGAAAAACGAGTTAGCCTTGGCCGTGTAGCTCAGTTGGTTGGAGCATTGTCCTGATATGCCAAGGTTGTGGGTTCGATCTCCAGTTAGGGCACATACAAGAGGCAACCAATGAATGCACAAATAAATGGAACAACAAATCAATAATTCTTTATCTCTCTTAAAAGAAAAGAAAAGAACCAAAGAACAAAAGAACTTTTAAGGCAGGGCTGCCGGTTAACCATTGGCAGTTGAGTAAGCTCAGGAACCTCGCCTCAATCTATAAATACCGTATTTTCTGGCGTTTAAGATGACTGGGCATATAAGATAACCCCCAACTTTTCCAGTTAAAATATAGAGTTTGGGATACACTCGCCCTATAAGATGACACCCAGTGTATAAGACGACTCCCAACTTTTGAGAAGATTTTCCTGGGCTAAAAAGTTGTCTTATTTGCCGGAAAATACAGTACACAAAAGAAAGCATATAGGATTACCAAGGAAACCAACTTATATTGAAATATGGCAATCAAAACTTGAATAAACCAAATCTGGCTATAATCATAACATATTTTCTTATTCATTCATACAATCACTAATAAGATCTAGTGGTGGGTGTAATAACTACCAGGATTTCTGAAGTAGTGACAAGCAGAATAATATCTCAACGTCCACCACAACTTTAACAAAATGTGTGCGTATCTGTGATTTTTATGGACTACCGTGGTTGGTCCCTCTCACACCTGAGTGGAGAGAACGCTACATTTCAACTTCAGATATTGAAAATAAAGATATAATTTTTTTCTCATCCCAATGAGCAAACCCCTGAATTCTATCCAAAGACCCTGGATGAAGACTCCCCGACTTAACGAACCATCTGGAACTCTCAGGTGATCAAGACTGACTTCCTTTCTTTTTCCCAGAACTTCCGTAATTCTTGTAATTGGACTCAGCATGTCCCATTGCAAATAGTAATACCAGTGGTACCTCGAGATACGAGTGCCCTAACATACGAGATTTTTGAGATACGAGCCATCGAGCAAGCGATTTTTGCTTTGAAATACGAGCAACATTTGAGATAGGAGTAATCGTGCGGATCGGCCGGCTGCACACGACCCACCAGTTTACCGCGACTCAAGCGTCTCATAGTTTCCCATGCCTCAAGGTTACAGAATGAATTAAACTCGTATCTCGAGGTACCAATGTATCTCCGGACTGTGTTCCTCTGGACTGTCAATGCCTTCCGAGCAAGGAGCAGTCTTATTCCTCCCTGTTTCCCAGAAGAAGGTGGGCAGAGGGTCGGCCCTCAGGGCAGAGCTAATGGGAATGAAGAGTGAGGTCTGACTGGTGCCGGGATGAAGGAGCAGCCCTGTAGCCAGGCCTTTCCTTCTCCGCCTCAGCCTCGCAGGCTTCCAGGTGCATCTCAGAACCGGCTCCTGGCCTCACCACTTCCTCTCCTCAGGGAGGGCCCCCCATGTTTGCCCTGAATGAAGAGCCCGAGGATCTGTCCCCCCCATTTTTCTATGTTGAGCTAGATAGGTGTAAGTCTTGTGTCTGATAAGGGACTTGTATCTCGCATACATCGAGGACGCTTACGGTCAATGATGGAGGGCGAACAACTGGATTTAAAAAATATAGTCACTCCTCCCAGACACACAGTGAAGTCCATGAAGAATCGCTTGGCATCACTGGTCACCAAGGAAACGGAAGCAAAACCCCACGGACACGTCACTCACACTCATCAGAGTGGCTATAATGACAGACAGATGATGTCGCGTGTTTAGCGGATACGGAAGGCCCTTGAGATGTATAGTAGCTCCCCTGACCCATGGAGGATACATGCTATGACCCCAGTGGATGCCAGGAACCATGGATCATACCACAGCCTGTATGTGCTATGTTTCTTCCCACATATACATACCTATGAGCAAGCACCAGCCCAGGAGCACCGAGGTGCCCGCCCTCATCCCTGCCAGCGACCGGGAAGGAAGCGTTACCGGATGCTGGCAGTGACGTTACCAGGTGCTCCCTTTGTGCGGACGGAGCCCAGGTGGCCCCGGATGTGGGCCTGCTCCTGTCCTCTTGGTTCACGGCCTCCGACAGACAAGCTGATATGGACAGACACCTCGAAACTGTTATAATCCTGGGGTCTCTGCATGGGCCACTCAGCTTTCGTCATGCCCACGAGATGCCTCTGGCCCTCCCGCTCCCTGTCCTTCCTGCTCAGCCCTCCCCTGGGCTCTCGGCACCCCAGCTCCTGGGCAGCACACGCCAGGGGCCCTCTCACCCAGTGCTCCCCTCCCGGGCATGTCAACATGCTTATCTTGGGGCGCCCCTGAAGGAACACTTCAGGCCCTTGTGGGCACACACCTTGTTCCGGGCGTCTGTGTGTGTCCCTCATTCGGGTCCCTTATCTACTTGGGTACTAAGTGATGGGGGGGGCATCTGTGTTTATGTGCACGGAGGGGGATATAGAGAGAGATACGTGCAGAGATGTGATTAAGGCCGGTCTTGTTTCCAGAAACATCCCCGGTGGTGCTTTGGGTAATAAACAGTCCCGCAGCGTGAGCTACAAGTGGGGAGAAAGAAATGAGGAAGTGGGAGCCGGGGTGTTGGATCAGGAAATCAGGCAAAAGGCGAACCTGCTCTCCATAATCTACGAGGCGAATAAAGGTTTGTGGTAAATGTGGGGATTCCAGCTAGGGGTACCCCGTATGCTTACACATAGGGGTACCCCACATACTTATACATCTAGGGGTACCCGGCATATTTAAACATCTAGGGGTACCCCTGCATACTTACACATCTAGGGGTACCCTTCATACTTACACATAGGGGTATCCCGCACACTTACACATAGGGGTACCCCACATATTTAAATATCTAGGGGTACCCCGCATATTTAAACATCTAGGAGTATCCCATATACATACACATCTAGGGGTACCCCGCATACTCACACATCTAGGGGTACCCTGCACACTCACACATCTAGGAGTACCCTGTATACTCACACATCTAGGGGTACCCCGCACACTCACACATCTAGGGGTACCCTGCACACTCACACATCTAGGGGTACCCTGCACACTTAAACGGCTGCTGCCTGCCCTGAGACCTTGTGCCCTGAGACCTGCCTGGTGGGAGATGGCGGGTGGGGGGGGGGGAGAGGAAGGGAAGGGTAGGGCGGGGAAGGTGCCCCCTTCCCCTGCCTCGCATCCTGTCCTCTCTCCCCGCCCTCGCCGCGTCCTTCCACAGCGGCTGACTCCTGCCTGGGCGTGGAGTCCTGGGGTCACTGGGCAGAGCAGGAAGAGCACCCGCCACCCACTCGCACCTGCGCAGGAGGCGTTCGTGGAGGCACAGGAAGCGGGGAAGACAGGCACCTGGCCGGCAGCGAGCAGACAACTGGAGGTGACGGGGATGCTGCTCAGAATTCCGGGGCGCGGCATCATTAAACAGCAGACCTCCCGGGCCCCCCTCACTGAATGCCCACCGCCACCCTGACAAGCCTGCTGGCCGCTGGCTGGCTTCCCGGGCCCGAGTTCAACCAGAGCCTCGAGAGCTCTCTGGACCACCCATCTGCTCCCGCCATCGCTCTGCTCCAACCCTCAAACTTCTCAACACAGCGAGCAGGAAGGACCGAGTGGGGGCGGGGTGGGGAGGAGAAGGGCGAGCGCTCGGGAGCAGAGGAGACTCTAGGAAGAATCGGGGTGCCAGCGAGGCTTGATGTCCACACTTGGACTTTGGGGGAGGACCCCACGAAGGGCAGGGCGGGGCCTGGGCTGTCGGAGAGGAAGAGCGTGGAGCTACAACGGCCAGAGAAGGGGGAGGCGGTCAGGTCTGGGTCACGGCCAGCAGGGCGAGCCGGGAGGTTCCTGAGTGCGGTCCCCCACGTCTCGTGTCACCTCCGGGAAAACTCTGCTCACTTCTTGAGGCTTCTGTGCCTAATCCCACAGGAGATTTCTGAAAACCCTGACATTCCAGACACGCTTGCGAACCGAGCCTCTCGGCTTGGGTGGGGGCCTCCCGCTTCCTGGGGAAAAGTGACTTCTCGTGGAAGAGACATTGCTGATGGCTTTGGCCCTGGTCTACGCCGAGACCATTCACTGGGGGACTAAGAGTGAGCAGACTCAGGGGAAGGAGCCAGCGCTTGCGGCTCTTTTCCTTGACTCTGTTTCCCTGGACAGATCCCAGCTACTCCATGATGGCATTGCAGGGGGATGGAAGATTTGCTTATCTTTAAAACATATTTTATTGATTTTTTTTACAGAGACGAAAGGAGAAGGATAGAGAGTTAGAAACATCAATGAGGGAGAGATATTGATCAGCTGCCTCCTGCAGACTCCCTACTGGGGATGTGCCTGCAACCAAGGTACATGCCCCCGACCGAATCGAACCTGGGACCTTACGGTTCGCAGGCTGATGCTCTATCCATAGAGCCAAACCGGTTTCGGCGGATTTGCTTATCTTTAAATGAACAACCGGGGATTCCTGGATTGAGGGTCGCGTTGAGGACAAGCTACCTCAGTGTTCAATTGCTCAAGAGAAAGGAGGTGGCCCAGGTGAGGATGGGAAGCCCCAGAGGGGCCATGAGTTGGATCGTGAGCTCCTCCATGAGCGGGGCCAGACACCCCGCCAAGCCCCGGCCCCTCTCCCACCACCCGCCGCGCTCCCCTCTTGGGTGACCCTTCCTCCTCTGGCTTGGAACTGGCCGCGGGGAGTTGACGGGAGCCTCCGGGGCCTGCGCTGTGCTTCCTGGAAGGATGTGGAAACGTCTGAGTGACCAGCGGGACGCGCGGAGCTTGGGGCTGTTTTGGAACGTGCGGGGTGGCGGCTGGCACTCTGGTTACTAGCGGACGGCGGGTGGCTGTGGCTCAAGGTCAGAGGACAGCGGGAGGTTGTGGCTCAAGGTCAGTGGACAGGGGCCCAGGAGCCGCTCTGGAGAGAGGAAGCCGTGTTTCTCTCTCTCTGCAGAGAGGTGGCCGCTGCCTCTCTGGGGGAGGGGATCCCATGTCCTGGATCCTCATAGACAAGATAGAAACATGAAGAATGAAAATCTGGATTCTCTATGTTTTCATTTCCCTTTTTTATTCAACCCATATCCCTCCGACAAGATACACAGCAAGTTCCCAGGCCTGAAGCTCCTCATTGCCAAACTCCACATGATGGGGACGGGCCGTGTGTGTGTGTGTGTGTGTGTGTGTGTGTGTGTGTGTGTTCAATCCTCACCTGAGGATATTTTCCCCACTGATTTCTAGAGAGAGTGGAGAGGGAAGGAGGAGGGGGAGAGAGAGAGAGAGAGACAGGGACGTGAGAGAGACACGTTGATTGGCTTCCCGCACGCACCCCTCCTGGGGCTGAGGAGCCTGTAACCAAGGCATCTCGGGGTATCCAAGGAATACTGCCTGGCCTTTTCTGGACTTTGGTCAGGAATCAAACCTGCGACTCCTGGCGGCCCGAGGACCGACACTCTAACCACTGAGCAACACCAGCCAGGGCGAGCTGAGCAATTTTAATGAGCACTGTGATTGGAGGGCGAGGGGCCCGGGCTCCATGCCTATGATGGGAATGGGGGGATGGGAGGTAAGGGGAATGGCGAGCCTCCAGGTGCCCTTCTCATACAGGAAAATGCACTTGCCAGCTGAGTCCCAGAGGGTTCTGGAAACTGCCCTGCTTCCCACAACACGGGGCGGAGAGCCGACGGACACGCGGAAAGCCGGCACGGGGGCTGGTCTGCCAAACCCTCCCATCAGGGAAGCCGTCCACAGGGCTGCTTTCCGCCCGCAGTTACCACACGCTTCTGACTCAGCCTCGTGCTCGTGTGGACTGGCACTTGCCCGTGATTGTTTTGTTCCTGCCTCAACCGGGGGAGGTGGAGGGCCGGGGACTCTGCCAGAACACCTGGGGCGCAGGGAGAGCTCCTGCCAGAACAGAACGCGATGTGTGGGAAATCACGCCGCTCACGGCACCAGGGGGCCGCGCTTGCACGGGATGGGAAAACACGTCCCTCTGCGCACCGGCCTGCCCGCCGGCAAACGGGGCCAAGGTCGGGCCCTGTCCGGCCAGGTAACTCCCATGGTTCCCATGACCTCCAGCCGCTCAGCCCTGACCCCGGCCAGCCGTATGCAAACCTGACCTCCGAGGACTCGGTGCGAGACTCTGAACGGCTCATTGCTTTTCACTCCGGGAAAAACACCTGGAAACCTATAGCCTATTAAACCTCGCCGGCTCGTTCCCTATCTTAAATGTCATCATCTGCAAATGGGCTGACAGGCAGCTTTCTCCGAGTGCAAACCCTGGGCTGCCTCACCGTCACGTCCGAACCTGCCCTTTCCCCTCCTTCCTGGAAAGACCCGGAAGAAAAGCTCACCCTTCTGACACCCTGATCCAGGGCACCGGAGCAGTCACGCCCGAACCCTGGTATCAGAGACTCCCCGGTGCTGTGAGTGACGAGGTCTGCGAGCCAGCTCTGTGCTTTCTGGGCAGCGTATGATTGGGTGTTGGTCTTACATGGCTAATGTGGTTGTTCTCGGACAAACGAGGCATAAGAAACACAGAGAAGCCACGTGATGTGCCCACGTTCGCACCAGCTCTGAAATCCACGCCCGAGTCTCCTGTGTTCTAAGCCAGGGTCTTTGTGCCTCTGTGATACCAACCGAGAGCCTGGCTCACCCACGCACCCAATGTTGACGGGACACCTTTAGGACCCAGGCAATGTTCTGGATCGGGGACGGCCAACCTTTTTCTAGAAAAGGCCAGACAGCGTTTCAGGCTTCGGGGGCTGTGTGGTCAGTCGTGCTGATTCAACCCTGTGGCTGTCCTGGGAGAGCAGATGCCAAAAAGGTGTGAATGAACGGGCAGAGCTGCCTCCCAATAAAACTTTACTTACAAAAGCAGGCTGTGGGCTGGGTTTGGCCCCTGCGCTCTGCCTTTGCTCCAGGTATTGGGGTTATCCTAGCAAAACATAGAACCCCACAAATATGCCTGCCATTCTAGCAAGGGAAAGCAACTGCATCTCTTGGCCTGTTTATCATGTCAAACCTGGAGTTGCTGAAACGTTAGGGGTGATCTGGTCCCGTTCTCTCCTCACTGGGCAGCCCCCCCGCCACACCTTTCCTGCTGGCGGGCCTCATCTGTGTGGGTGGGCCCAGTATCTGGGGAACTCACCCTGCCACCCCACCCCTTCTAGCGGCCCATCTCTGTTCTACAAGCCTCCTGGTCAACCTCACCCCTGCTTCTCTGGAGAGCGGGCCCCGCTGATTCAGCAGGTCTGGGCAAGACGCAAGATCTTTCATTTCTCCAAGGTTATGCCGCTGCTGCTGGCCGCCGCACCGCACGTTGTGAACCAGAATTCTCTGGCGATGACCCAAGACTGTGACCACTCCTCTTTCCCAACCGTCTAGATGACTGCTGTCAGAATCACATAACCCTGGAGCTTTTCCCAGGCAAAACCCTGCTGGCCCTTTCCCCGCTCCACGTGAAGAAGTAACGTACAGGTGCCATAACCAGTTTGGCTCAGTGGATAGGGTGTTGGCCTGCAGACTGAAGGGTCCCAGGTTCGATTCCAGTCAAGGGCATGTACCTTATTTGAGGGCACATCCCCAGTAGGAGGTGTGCAGGAGGCAGCTGATAGATGTCTCTCTCATCGATGTTTCTAACTCTCTATCCTTCTCACTTCCTCTCTGTAAAACTCAATAAAATATATCTTTAACAAAAAAACCCACAACAACAAAAAGAAGCAACGTACAGGTGACGAGCCCTCACTACCACACCGGCTGCATCACCACTAAGGCGGTCGCTGCTGTTAAGCACGAACGATGGGAGGGAGCGGCACCATTTCTAAAGGCCGAGGGGAGAGGCCTGGTCCCGTGCTGAGCCGGAGGCAGAGGGCAGGTCACTGGGGCCCTGGTTAGGATGGGGGGCTGCAGCCTCGCCTCACTGCGTGACCTTGGGCAAGTCATTTTCCTCTCCTGGGTCTCAGCTCTCTCCGTGTGCGGTTACCTGCCACACAGACACTTACAGCAGAGCGGGGATCACGTCCACCCCACCTGCAGCCTCTGTGCTCTCGTTTTCACGATTGCATTACACTCGTTACTCTTGGCCTCCCGTGAGCTCTTGAGTTAAGTTATCGGTATCGTTCAGGCCCTCGGCGCCAAAGCCACAGTGACCTTCATGCTTTTTAGAGGTCAGGGTCAGAACCGAGATGGGAGGGAGCTGGGGCAGGATGGGAAGGAGCTCAAGAGAGTGGAGAGGCAGGTCCGCAGGCGCCTTATAAATGGAGGAAATCAGTCTCCTGTCATGGGCTGCAGATGTCTTTTCTGGGGAAGCTTTTGTCTTTCTATGGGCGGGCACTTTCTGCAGAGCTTCTAGGAGGAAATAATATTCCAGTGGAGTCTTGAAGGATGAGAAACAACAATCCTTAGTGACTCTCATCTGGTGTTACTTACGCGCTGAACACGCTTCCAAGCACCTGACCCGTAGGAACCCATTTCCTTCTACAACAATCCCAGGAGGCGGGGCTGTTACTACCTCCCCGCAGGAGGAGGAGACAGAGAGGTCCATCACGTGCCCAGGGAGGGCCTCAGGGGCACAGATGGGATTCGAACCACAAAGAGTTGTTTGCCAGGGAGCCTGGGAGCTTTAGCAAAGGCGGGGAGGTGTGCAATGACGCAAGAAAATTGCGAAACAATCCATTTGGCACAAACGCAGGCTGGTTCTTGGGAAGGGAGACAAGTGCAGAGACATGGGAGCAGGGGTGCGCGCGGGGCCAGGGGTGGCTAGCCTGTCTCCCTCACCGGGGCCTCAGGTCCCTGAACCCAGGTGCATGTCTGAGCCCCGGATTACTGCGCTCTGTACGGGACACGTCTAGGCAGAGGGGAGCGCATGGACATGCCTGTCGCTGTGCCCGGGTGAGGCCCGCGATGCAAAGGATTCTACAGGCCTTAGCGCGTGACTCCTGGAACCTCTGGGGGTTCATCCACTGGACTCCTGGGAGGCCGGCCGGGGGGGCCCAGCCTGCGTATTCCGTGCAGGTGGGCTCTCTGCTCCGTGGCCACGGGCAGCGCATCCTCCTCCAGGCCCAGCGTCACACAGCACACTCGGGGCTGGTTCCTGCTCTCAGCGGACGCAGGGGAGGACACTGCCAGCTAAGTGTGTCCAGAGGTGACGTAATCCCTCAAATATATATACCGTATAATATATATATATATATTATCCTGACCTCCTCTCATAAACCCATGCCCTTCCTAAGGGAGGGGCTGCTAAGCTCTGAGTGAGGGACAAGGATTTGGGAATGACCACACATGCATTTAGTTCCTGCCTGGCCGGTGTGACTCCGTGGTTGAGCATTGACCCATGAACCAAGAGGTCATGGTTTAATTACCGGTCAGGGAACATAACCAGGTTAGGGGTTCAATCCTCAGTGATGGGGTGTTCAAGAGGCAGCCAATGATTCTCTCTCATCATTGATGTTTCTCTCTCTCTCTCCCTCTTCCTATCTCTCTCTGAAATCAATAAAAGCATATTTTTTAAAATATATCTTATTGATTTTTTTATAGAGAGGAAGGGAGAGGGATAGAGAGTTAGAAACATCGATGAGAGAGAAATATCCATCAGCTGCCTCCTGCACGCCCCCCACTGGGGATGTGCCCGCAACCAAGGTACATGCCCTTGCCCGGAATCAAACCTGGGACCTTTCAGTCTGCAGGCCGACGCTCTATCCACTGAGCTAAACCGGTTTCGGCAGTCTCCATCTCTTGAGGACAGGAATCTACAGGAAGTTGGGGGTGGGGGCAGAGGGGAGTAACTAGTTCCTTTGGGCAATTCCAGTCAAAACAACAGCCCCCATAGGACTGTAACGACATGAAAGACCCCAAGGACCCCAAGGGCAGATCACCCGTCTGAGCCCCGTCACCCCACAGAACCGTGAGAGGTAACACACCGCTGTTACGGGAAGCGGCAATAGGTGACTGAAACGCACACTGAGTGACACCCCTTCCACCCCCCAGAAAACCGCAGCGAACACTATAAAACCTCCAGCCCGGGGCCAACTCCCACTTGGTGTCTGAGCGCCTGAGCGGCTGCAGCTGAGGTTCGAGGACTCTACAAACGCAAGCCTTATACCCCTTTGTTCTCCTCCTTCCTCATCGAGGCTTAGGATGACCGCCCTTTTCCAAGTTCAAAGAATCGCCATTATCCGTTTTCTCATCCAATTCCCCTGCCTCTCGTTCCCCCGTCTGCGTGCGCACACACCCGATACTGCCGAGCAACGAGGGGTCCCGTGGTCCAGGAGCAGGGCGGTTCCCACCCGACTCTAGGGGAGAAGTCAGCCAGGGGAGCGCTTTGGTTCCTGGGGGGGGGGGGCAGCTGTCACTGACCGGGGAGTTACTGGTTAGATGTCGCCTCTCCCCGAGAACGCAGGTGCCCCTAAGCAGCGAGGGCCTACAGCAGCGGTTCTCAACTTGTGGGTCGTGACCCCTTTGGGGGTTGAACGACCCTTTCACAGGGGTCGCCTAAGACCATCGGAAAATGCAGATATTTACATCACGATGCATAACAGTAGCAAAATTTCATGGTTGGGGGTCACCACCACATGAGGAACTGTATGCAAGGGTCGCGGCCTAAGGAAGGTTGAGAACCACTGCTCTTAAGGCATCGTGTCAACCTTAAAAGGGCACACAGTAAAGGGCGTATTTTATTCTTTAAACATCTCGGTGCTTCTGTTTCAAACCCTAATTAGTGTGTGGCTTTTTCTTTTTGTTCTAAAGAAGCCTCTAAGCTTGGCCCTGCACCCAGCACCCGGTCTGACGGCCATCCACGCTACCCATTTCTCTCATGCAAAGCACATTTCTCCGCTGGCAACATCCCCTCCTGAGATATGCTTGCTCCTCCTTCTATGAGGAGCCCTGAGACCCCGGGGGTGAACACCTCTTTTTGCTCCCCGTGCCGTCAGTGGCAGGTGGGCCCAGGGAGGGGGAGGATGGTCCTGCTGGGACCCCCCCACCCACGCTGTGGTCTCCTCAGCCATGGGACTTCGGGGGGCTGCTTTGCACACGCCCACCCCAGGGCTGGCTTGGAGGAAGTGGGAGGTGAGTCAGCAGAGACGCCCGATGCCGGGCTGGCCTGGAGCCGGCACGGGGCCCCGCTCCGGCAGTGACCGGCAAGATGAGGTCAGAGCCGTCTCTGGGTTCTGGGAATGAGCTCATCTCCTTTGGCTGCCCCTGAGGAGGAGACAGAAGCTGGGCCCAGGGGTGGGGAGGAGGGGTGCTGGAGTAGGGGTTGCCTCCTCACCAGCACCTGGGGGAGCCGGAGGGCACGGGGGAGAAGGGGGCGGAGTCTGGGGAGCCCTGAGTCTCCCGTCAGGCACTCTCTTCCAGCCAAGGCAGCTCCTGGTGTGGGTGGCTCCTGTCCCTCCTCCTCCCCCCCAAACACCTTCCTTTGGGCATGGCCTGTGCCATTTAGGGGGACGAGGACTTCGGCCTCTTTCTCAGCCACCCGCTGTTGGGTTTCTGCTGCCTCTTTCTGGCGGAGTCCCCGCCACCGCTATCAAAGCCCAGTGGCTGGAAGAATCAACCCACAGACAATTTGGGTAAATTGGTGAGACGGCAGGCTCGCTCCCTGCCGTCCCCCACCTGCTGTCTCTCCTCAGCGTCTCCTCCTCCTGGTGGGCCAGGCTGAAGGACCGCCCCTCTCAAACCCGGGTCCGCTCGGGCCCCTCGGCGTCTGCTGAATGACAACCAAGAGCAACATCGCTCAACAGATGTCTTTGGCCCAGGACAGCTCCCACCTGGGAAGGCGCCCCCCGCCCCCCGAAGGAAGGAGACCGTCCCCTTGCAGAGACAGAGGCTGGTGCCACTGGCTCTGAGAGGAGGGGGACAGTTAGCGGCAGGCCCTCCGCGGTGGACACGCTAAGCATTCTGATTTTGTGAGTTCCTCCCAGCCGTTCCGAGTGGGAACATCGCTGTCCCTGTCTTTTCATACAAGAGGGGACTGGAATTCGGAGGCAGTCAGCGCTTTTCCAGAGCGAGCGACGGGGGATCACACACAGCCCCGTCTGTCTCCGGCAGCCCCCACCGCCTCTCTGTGGGCTGAGGGGGTGCTATCACCGGCCCTGGCCGGTGGTTCTCCGTGGCGAGAGCGCCGTCCCTCAGACTGAAGAAGGGTCACAGGTTCAATTCCCGGTGAAGGGCACACACCTCAGTGGCAGGCTGGATCCCTGGCCCCAGTCTGGGCAAGTACGGGAGGCAGCCAATTAAGGTGCTGTCTCTCTCACATCGATATTTCTCACCCCCCCCCCACCATCCTCCCTCCCTTCAGGTGAGGATTAAAAAAAAAAAAAAAAGATGTAGCCAGCTTCTTAGTGAGTGAGTTAGCGGGCTGCGTGTTCAGAGAGACCCAACCCGCCACGTCCACGCACGCCAGGGAGTGAGGCCCAGCCTCCGGGCTCGCTCACAATGGGGGCCTGGCGCCAACGCGGCCAAGAGGTGGCGAGTCTCTGCCTGCAGCAGGGAGCACTCCCACCCGATCTTCATTCCCGTGAAAGCCTGCGAACGGGACGGAAAGAACAACGGGGGGAAGGGGCCATGCCCCTCTCCCGGCCTCTCCCCCCGGAAGCTCCCAAATCCAGGGCCTGGAAGCCGAAGGCCCTGAAGCTGGCAGACCCAACTGGTAGACCACGTCCGTGGCACTGTGTGCACCCTGGTCCCAGAGCCCACCCCTCCTGGTGCCAGTATGGCTGAAGGTCTGCCCAGGGGCTCCTGTCTGTCCGCCCCCCACATCCCCAAACACTTTCCTTTGGGCATGGCCTCTGCCATTTAGAAAAGCACTTTGCAGGCCTGGCTTTGGGCCCCAGGGTTCCATGACGAGGCTGGAATGGAGCCTCCTGGGCCCCGGCTCGGCCAGAATCGCTTTCAAAGTCCATTTTCTAATAGAGTCAGCGCTCAATTATTCATGGGCTGATGGTCAATGTGCTCATCCTCGTCCTCCTCCCCACGCCGAGCCCCTCCCTCTGCCAGCTGCCTTTGGCTCTCCTCGAGAACACCCCCCCCCAGCAGGAAAGGCGGGGGGCCTGAGCACCACCGTCGAGGGGTCGTTTGGGCAGAAGGTCCTCTGTAGGATGGAGATGAAGGTCCTTCATCACCTTCCCCTTTACCGCGGGCAGCAGACGGCGCCCTGACCTCTCTGAGCCCCTCTGTGCGTCCTAGCAGTCCCTGCTCGCAGCCTCTGGTACCCGCCTGTCTCTTTGGCAACTCGTGAGCGTCTCTCTTAAGGAGAAGACTAGACTGATAGGGGAGGCAGGCTTCTACAGGAGGCAGGGGGAGCCCACAACAGTGCCTCACCTCAAACCCACCCCACCTCACCCCACCCCACCCCACCCCGCTGAGGGCACTTGCCCTTGCGCACACGTGGCGTCCATTCTGCCCGGGAGGGACCTGTGCTGTCTGCCTGAGCTGCAGGCCCCTTCTGTCCCATTTTGAGGAGTCTGGGCTGAACCTGGGGATCTGAGCTCCCCTTGTCACCAGGGCCTGTGGAATAAGTGATTGAAGGTCTCAGGTATGTCTATTAACCCTTCCCTCCCTGCAGCACTGTGGCTGGTCTGGAGGTAGGGGCATGGCAGGCTGGTGGAGGCTGGGGGAGGGGACTCATCCTTTCTTAGAGAGAGGATGGAGGCCAGCTCTCTCCTCCTACCTTCCTTCCTACATTCCTTCCTTCCTTCCTTCCTTCCTTCCTTCCTTCCTTCCTTCCTTCCTTCACGGGAAGATCCCACCTCCATCAACCCCCTCACTCTCTTCCTGAAGGCCCTTAATTACTCCCCTCTGCCCCCTCCCCTAACCTAACTCTCCAATCTCCGTTCTCCTCATGCCTCTCATACTCCTCACGCCTCCTGTCCGCTACCTTTGGCACGTCTAGTGCTCGGTGCTTCCTCCGCCCCATTGTCCTTTCTCTCCTTTCTTCATTTGAGAATCTCACTGTGGATTCCACGGCTGCCACCTCCTCTGAGAAGCCTTCGAGGAATGCCTTCAGGCAGACTTAGAGGTAACCTGCCCCTGGAATCTCCTAGCGCCCTCGGTCGTGCACTTAGCACCTGCCATGGTGCTGTGTTTGACCGACCAGGCCCTTCCCTTTCCTTCCCGGGAGATCTCTGAGAGGAAGCTCCTTATCTCTCATTCCTGCCATACCGACGCAGCCGCATAGCAGAAGCTCCAGGAATGGGGTTGCATGGTAACGGATACTATTTATACTTCGAGGTACGTCCATCTACGGAGTCATTTCAGCCTCCCAACGACCCTGTGAAGCAGGTTATTGAGATGATTATTCGTTTTAAGGTTCTGGTTATTATAGTCATCATGACCATCCCATCGACAAGAGAAGAGATAAAAGCACAGCTAGCGAGGGGCAGAGCTGGGAGCAGAGTACACAGGCTGCCATCTGGTCGACCGCCTCCTGCCAGCCAGAACCTTTGCCCTCTTCCATGCTCATGCCAAGCTCATTCTTGCCTTCTCAGGAATGTTCCCTCTCTACACGTCTCTCCGGAGCCGGTCATGCTTTCTATGACACTTTCTTTGATCTGGAGCCCAGACGGTCCACTCCTGACCTTCCATAGCATGAACATCCTCATGGAACGCATTCTTGGATTTCTCGCCCCCTGTGTCTTTTTTTTTTTTTAATATATTTTATTGATTTTTCACAGAGAAGAAGGGAAAGGAATAGAAAGCCAGAAACATCGATGAGAAAGAGACATCAATCAGCTGCCTCTTGCACACCCCCTACTGGGGATGTGCCTGCAACCAATGTACATGCCCTTGACCGGAATCGAACCTGGGACCTTTCAGTCCCCAAGCTGACACTCTATCCATTGAGCCAAACTGGTCTCGGCTCCCCCCTGTGTCTTAACCTCGATCTTTCCAACAGAGAGGCTGTTGCTGTGTGCTCCTCCAGGTAAGGGTCTGAGTCGCCATTAGGGTAATGGCCAATAGCAATAGTCGTTTATAAAGATGCAATGAAACTTCCAGATGTTTTGTTGTTCCATGTCGGTAAATACTTACTGAGCGCCCCCACGTCTTTGCCAACACCTGTTACTGTCTGTTTTGTTTTTGTTATGGTGGCCTCTCAATGGGTGCGAGGTGGCTCAGAAACGCTTCTTTTTTAAAAAAAAATAATTTACTTTCCAATTGCACTTGACATACAATACTATATTAGTTTCAGGTGTGCAGTGCAGTGATGAGACACTGAAACACCTTACAAAGCCATCATTCCAACATCCTAACTCTCTTTCTAACTCTGGCCCAAGCAAGGGGCTCTGACCAAGGACACGCTTCGGAGAGAGGTTTCCCAAACAGCATCCAGGGCGGTGAGCCGAGTATTGACAAAGGAGCACAGGCCCCATACTCGGCCCTCGATTCGCTCACTCATCAGAATTACCCGAATATGAGCGCTTTCCCGGCAGTGAGAAAACAGACTCAGAGCAGAGAAGCGGCCCGCCCCAGGGCACACAGCCGGAAGCTGGAGTTGGAACTGGGCCCCGCACCGCCCAGGTCGGGCAGGATGGCCGCGCAGGTGTCTGTCTACATCCACGCTGTGCTCCTGAAGTCCAAGGTGAGGCCCCTTCCTCGCTGATTCTATCACAGCAGCAACACGACCTGGGGTTTCTGCCCCGCTGCTCTCCTCCCCCACTCCTCTCCCCCCTTTCCCCTCCGCCTCACAGCTGCTCAGGGGCTTGCTGGGCTGAATGAATAGGAAACAAGGCGGACCGTATACATTATTTAGCCAGGTGCCCAGGTGCACCTGTCGTGGCACTGGGCGCTGTTGATGACTGCAACAACACGTGCAGCCCCAAGCATTAGAGGATTCACAAGAGTCTCCTTTGCTTCCAACATTCAGGACCGATGGCGGCTGGTGTCAGCCGGCTGGGGGCCCTTCGGGGACCTGCTTGCGGAAGGGCTGTTAGGGACACCTGCCCTCGGCTGGCCTCTCCCTGGCCTTTGTGCCAGCAGCAGGCTTCAGGCCCTCTCCCGGCAGCGGCGGGTGGGGTCATGTTCAGAGCAGAGGGAGAGGGAGAGGGAGAGGGAGAGGTAAGGCGGGGTGAGGCTGCCAGGGATCCCAGCCGGCGAGACCTGGTCCTGCCCGCCCCCGGCCTGCAGAGTCAGCCAGCCTGCTGCACTGGCAGTCTTTGTCCCAGACATGGGTCCTTAACTCCCCGAGGGGTAACAGGTCAACCGAGTACAGCCCCAGTATGAGCAGCAGGAGCCTTTTAAAGGTGAACTCTCGGCCGAGGGTCAGCCATGCGTGGCGGTCTCTCTGCCTGCTCGGCTCTTGCTTATTTCAGAAGTGACTGTCGTTGCCCCCAAAGTAACAAACAGACGCCACAGCCCAGAAATCCCACAGTTCCACTTGGGGCCTTTATAGTAGAAAACAAAAACACTCATACCTACACCCCCATATTCACCACGGCATTATCTACCGTAGCCGAGATATGGAAGCAACCTTGGTGTCCAGCGATAGATGAAGGAAGGAAGATGTGCGACATACTCAGCAATAAAAAAGAATGAGATCTTGTCATCTGTGGACCTAGAGGGCATTACACTGAATGAGATAAATCAGAGAAAGACAAACACCGCATGAGCTCACTTGTATGTGGAATCTAAGACAAAACAAGTGGATAAAGAAGCAGACCCACAGATTCAGAACATGTATCGATGGTTACCAAGGGAGGAGCTTGGGAGATGGATGTAAAAAGTAAAATGAAATGCCAACTAATTTTATAAACACACAGTGACTATGAGAGAGAGAGAGAGAGAGAGAGAGAGAGAGAGAGAGAAATGCCTATCCTATTATGGCCTGGTCAGGAGGGGACAGAGGTCAGCACAGTGAGATCTGTGTCCTCAAAGGAGACTGGGAGAGGGGCGAAGGGAGGTGGATCTGGACTGGCAGGAAGCCCAGGAGACCTCCTGGTGGGGAAGGGCCCTTTAGCGGCAGGGTCCACAGCTGACTTGACTTGATGATCAGAAATTGTGGGGGTATCACACCCCTGAGCTTGCCGATGAGGTGGGAAATGCAGACCTGGGTTGGGAAGGTAGAGGAGTTCATTGTGAGCTTCTGTATAAGAGAAACGCCAGAAAGAAAGGTGTGAGGAAGGGATTGGCTGTCGTTTCAATTTGTCAATAAAATATCCATCCAACACTACTTGGTGCAGGGCTTCTGGGAATTTTTTCACTGAGACAGAAGTGATATATAACATTATACAGGGATTGTAAATGTGAGTGCAATCCTAGAAGGTGCACACATTTAAAGACCATCTTTACATTGAGTTTCCGAGTGCAGTTTATGGCCTCTCGGACTATCTGTGTTGTCGCAAATGGCGAGGTTTCCTGCCTCTCTATGGCTGGTACTACCCCAGCGTTCATAGGCACCACATCCTCTTCCTCTATCCCCAGGTGCATATTGGGTTGCAAGCTCAGACTCTTCATGCCTAGAGACTGTGGATTCAGTCAGGTCCAGCTTCACCCTTACAGTGCGGGTGGAGTAGAGTGGCCTCCCCTGCATTTCTCAGTTTTCAGCCTGGACCCTGGTCCTCGTTATAAAGCGCCGGTCACATTCAGAGGGCACCCTCCTGGGCCCAGCCCGAGCACACAATTAGAGTCAGCAGATACCAAGGACTTTCAGACTAGAACTAATGGAAAAAGCAGCCAAAACTGGTTTGGCTCAGTGGATAAGAGCGTCGGCCTGCGGACTGAAAGGTCCCAGGTTCGATTCCGGTCAAGGGCATGTATCATGGTTGCAGGCGCATCCCCAGTAGGAGGTGTGCAGGAGGCAGCTGATCGATGTCTCTCTCTCATCGATGTTTCTCTCTGTCCCTTTCCTTCCTCTCTGTAAAAAAAAAAAATCAATAAAATATATTTTAAAAAATAAAGAAAAAGAAAAAGCAGTGGTTCCTACTGTGTGCAAGGCAGTGGACCAAACGATAGGTGTGACTACCTACACACAAGGAGGGGAGGGAGGACTCAGCATCCCTGGGTCGGGCTGGCCCGGCCACCTGCCCGGAGCCAGGGGACTGCTGGGAAAAGCGCCTTGCACCATCCCTCTGAGCAGGGTGCAGGCGACACGAGCGTGAGGAAGCACAGCAAGACCCACAGGGTAGGCTCCACCGCTCCTCGGCCGGTTACACAGAACGGAAGGAGACTGTTCTCGGGGGACCCGTGGCTGCCTCCATCTCATTAGCAAAACTGCACCCCGGTTTCCAGATCTCCCCAGACACACCTGTTTTTGCCTCTGCGCATGCCCAGTGCCCCTGGGAGGCCTCCGGGAGGCACGTCCCCCAGGGATCAGTGTGGAGAGGGAGGAGGCTGGGGCCGGGAGGTGGCGGGAGAAGGAAAGAGACCTGCATTTCGCTCTCCAGCTGCCCCCGCAGGCCTGCGTGGCTTTACGTTCAGCTCCTGTTTTAGACTTGATGACTCCACAGTATCTTAGTCCTGGAAGGAGCTGGGGGTGGGGAGGGAGGGGGACGGCTGATGCAGCCACACTGCTGGTGGATGGCTCGGGAGAGGCAGGTAAGGCGCCCAGCCCTCCACCAAGCTGGTGACAAAGTCCAGCACGAAACCAGGGTGCCCTGCCCCAGCGCGGAGTTATTTCTGTCTCCTCATGTGGCTCCCAATTGCTCATTTTCCAGATCCTTCCTGGAAGACTTTGTCCCGGGCCCTTTGGGCAGCAGCCAGCACCTCGGGGAGCGGCGGGAGGAGGTGCACCTGGGAGGCGGGGGAGGGCCCCCCCCTGCAAGCCCTTCGCATCCACTTCAAACGGGACCCAGTGGAGGCAGAGCAGGAACACGCTGCCTGGACCAGCCCTGAATACTAACTAACCGGGCGCTTCAGCCGAGCTAAAAATACCCGGCTAATCACCGCCGGCAAGAATTAGCAAGGACTCGGAAGAAAGGAAAATGTCTTAATTCTTCTTCTCTCCGCAGCTGGGCTCCAGCTGGGGCTGGTCTCCGCCTGGCTGCCGAGGGACAGGTAATTGGCAGGCCCAGAGCCCCAGCGCTGAGGGGTGCTGGCGGGGGAGCGCCCCAGCCCGCAGGAGGGTGAAAGGCACAGGGTTACTTGGGGCGAGTTGGGAACGCAGGAGCGAGGCCATGCGACAGGAGGCAGGCTTTGGAGAAGAAGGCGGTTGTCACAGTTCACACCCCTTCTCCCCCAAGAAGCAAAATCCTGCCCAAACCGGTTTGGCTCAGTGGATAGAGCATCGGTTTGGCAGACTGAAAGGTCCCAGGTGCGATTCCGGTCAAGGGCATGTACCTTGGTTGTGAGCACATCCCCAGTAGGGGGCATGCAGGAGGCAGCTGATGGATGTTTCTCTCTCATCTATGTTTCTAGCTCTCTATCCCTCTCCCTCCCTCTCTGTAAAAAATCAATAAAATATATATATTTTTTAAAAAGAAGTAAAATCCTGAATTAAAGGGAAACGTCGCTTTATTCTGCTCTACAGACCTCAGGCAGTCTGCCCTCCCCAGTGCACAGGTGTGGGTTCTGAGGGGACCGCTGGAGTCCCGGGGAACCATGTTGAAATGAAATGAACCGAACACAGACAGAGCCACACATGGGAACCACACCATCACCTGCACGACCGGAGTGGTTCCTTCACCCAGCCCGGAAGACTGGGGTAGGACGTTTTACTGCAACTCGGAAGAGGCCAGTTCAAGAGAAAGCAAAGAGCTCATTTCCTCCAGAGGTTCAACGGGTCCTAATAAATAAACACAATAAAAAAAAAAAAAAAGGCACCGATGACAGACACATGATCAGAAACAATGGCCGAGGGCTGCTGTTTGGGGACATTCCATTTAACATCGTGGGCAACGTGCTCGCGATATGAGGGTGGGTCCTGCACCTGCCAGGGGTGAGAATAAGAGGCAGCACCATGTCAGGGAAAGAATGTGGGTTAAAAAAAGAAGAAGAATGTGGCCTTTGGACACAGAGGCAGGTTCAAGTCCCACTTCGCCAATCTTTGGCTGGATCTTAGCTCTGGATGGAGCGTGGCTCTCTGGGTCTGTATTGTCTCACCCACAGACAAGGGTGACAGGAAATATCATTGTCTCTGCGGTGAGAACCAAACCGACATGCTGTTTGGTCTTCGAATCACGTGACCAAGGCCCAAGAGGGCATGGCCGACCTTCTGCAGGAACACACAGATGCAGGAGGCAGGGAAGATTTCAATCCCTGGGTGACGGGGGACAGAGTGTATCTTCCTGAAAATGGTATTTGTGCTACCAGTGCACTGGTGTATCCAATCACCAAGACGTAATCACTTAGAAAAATGGATTCCCTTTATTCGGAGGGCAAGAATGAATTCGATGAGTCTAGAACCTCAGTGAAATCTTCAAGAGGGACCTAGAGCTCCTTGGACAAAGAACCGTGGATTCCACCGGAGACAGTCTCTTGAAGCGTGCACAGGGGTTAACTTCCATACCCCCATTTAGAACCCTGTCATCTGAGAACTACAGGGGATCCTCAAAAACGTCAAAGACAGATATTGCAGAATGGACAGCTCTCAGCTCTACTACCAACGTTCTCTATGATCCTAGGCCAGTGCCTCTCCCTCTCTGCGCTCCAGGTGGACCGACCGTGCTTTGCTGTCCCCACAACTGCCAACCTGCTATCCGTCTAGTCAATTGAAACACACCCAGATCCAACAGGCACGCATCGCCTGTACTGTTGATGGTGAATGGGGGGCTTGGGAAGAAGGAAGAAGAAAGCAGTGATTTCTAGATATGTGTTCCTCGAGCAGCGGGCGCTACCCCTGGAGTGCTCAGCAGTGCTGGGGGCACCAGGAGCGTAAGGCCAGACATGGGGTATCCCTTGAAATGCCAGTTATAGTTGCTAGGGCGTGGTTTAAAATGTCCTCATATCATATCCAAAGTAAGTGTGTAATGGGGAAGAATACAGTATTCCAATAAGCTTTAAAAATGTAACAGAAAACTTCAAAAGGTTTGTGAGCCTGGGGAGAGCTGTTTGGAACTAGGCCCAGAGATTCACAAAGTATATGTGTGTGTGTGTGAGAGAGAGAGAGAGAGAGAGAGAGAGAGAGTGTGTGTGTGTGTGTATGTGTGTGTGTGTGTGGCCCAGCGCAGTAGCTCTGCACAGACAGAAACCTATGAATATGCATTGGGAAGCTGCATGCAGCTTATAATAGAATTAATCCAGTTTGGGGGTAAAGCATGAAGATGATGGACAAGTAAACATCTGGTGGAAGAAACTCACAAAGCTCGACTCCAGCATTCACAATGGGGTCGGCGGAACGCCGCGGCCGAGGGGACCCCCAGGCCAGGGGAGAGAAGTGAGGCGCCGGGCGCTGCTGGGAGGAGTTTGGTGCTGCCTGAATGTGCAAGGCAAGAAGGGGATGGAGGATGGTAATGACACCCCTATTGGACTTGCTTGGACCTTCATTTTCTAGTTGGTCAACACACACAGGAGTGAGGGGTGAGGCCGGGCGGGAGGGAAGCCTCTTCCCCAGGCCTCGCCATCCGAGTCCCTGGTCCCCGCCTGGGCGGGTGCCCTCCGGGAGCTCAGAGGGGCCCCCACCTCGGGCTGGAAGGTGAGGTGCAAGGCTGGGCATCCTCACTTCCTTCTCGACTTGCAGCCAAGCAAGGGAGTGCAGCATTGTTTACCTTCCCTCCCTCGGTGGCCGCTTCTCCCAGCACCTCGGCTGTTTCTCTCTGGGTGCGGCAGGGCTGCGACATTCTGTCTTGGCAGGACGTGCCTTCCGGGACAGTGATCAGAGGAGTTGCCCCTCAGGCCCCGAGCACACTCAGCCCGGGTAGATGCCGTCCTGTCCTGGAGCTTTCCAGGTGCTGAGAGATGGCACCCTGCGGGGCGTGGGGCTGGCCCTCCTTCTGGGTGCGCAGCCAGGACTTCCAGGCCCCGGAGGAGGGGACAGCACCCCGGAGAGTGAGCCTGACAGCCCGGCAGTGCCCCCTCTTCCCTCCCGCCCGGCTCCCAGAATCCTTCTCAATGCCCCAGCCCTGCCTCCAGCCTGCTTTCCACTTCCAGTGGGACAAACTGCCCACACCCAGCAGGACAGACTGTATTTGGCATCTTTGTGGTTGAAATGACACCCATCATCGGGGCTGACTGTTTAGCATGAGAACTTCAAGTCCGGCTGGGACCTTCTGCCCTCCCACTGACCTTCTCCTCCCGCTGTGTTTCTGCTCATCCCCTCTGAATGGTGGACGCTGTTTCTCGCTCATCTGTCAGTGGGCCCCATAAAACACTCCTCCGGCTCTACCAAATGCAGAGAGAGCCCTCATCATTTGCTTCATTTCGGTACAACAACACGCCCTTGATTCTGTTTTGACTTTGTCAGATGACCTTGTACGCTTCCTCACTGCAGAAACTGGCTGCTATAAGAGAGGCTGGAGTGCTGCCATGTGCAGTAACATGATGGATCTCGAGGACACGTTATCATGCGAAGTGAAGTAAGTGAGACAGAAAGGACAAGAACCATATGATTTCACTCCTAGGTGAACAGAAAGCAACACATGAACAAACAAGACAAAAAACAAACAAATGCCTAGACACGGACCACAGCAGGGTGGTCCCCAGAGGGGAAGAGGGTGGGGAGAGGATGCAGAGGGTAAAGGGGCTCAAGTAGCAGGTGGCGGGTGAAGATTAGACTTAGGATGGTGAAGGTTAGACAATGCGATATACAGAGGATGTGTTACAGAATGGGACACTAGAGACTCATATAATGTTATTCACTAGTGTCACCCCAAAACATTTCATTCTAAATCTTGAAATCACTAAATAAATGAGAACACCTGGCTACGGATGTAAGCTTCCTTTCTCCAACTCTAGAACTCCTCTCTGAACCAGCACTCTCCTATGTCTCCCTGGTTTATTTTCTGGCAAGCCGGTCAACTCTGACACGTGCTCAACACCAATTTGTCTGAGATCAGTGGTTCTCAACCTTCCTAAGGCCGAGACCCTTGCCTACAGTTCCTCATGTGGTGGTGACCCCCAACCATGACATTTTGCTACTGTTATGCATCGTGATGTAAATATCTGCATTTTCCAATGGTCTTAGGCGACTCCTGTGAAAGGGTCATTTGACCCCCAACGGGGTCGCGACCCACAGGTTGAGAACCTCTGGTCTGAGCTGTTTAGTGCCTTGACGTTACTCTGCCCTCCAGGCACACCGGCTGCTGAGCTTTTCCCCAGCTGCTTCCCAGGCCTTTTCTCCTCCGGGCAAGTCTCTAGCTCCAAGCCCCACCCCAATCCTTCCTTTATGCTTTCCATCTGCTTTCAACTGTTAGCACGAGGCCCTCACTTGCTAAGAAGTCTTTCTTTTCTGAATATACGTATCTATATATTTCAGAGAGGAAGGGAGAGGGAGAGAGAGAGGAACATCAATTATGAGAATCATTGGTCGGCTGCCTCCTGCACGCCCCCCTGACTGGGGATTGAGCTTACAACCTGGGCATGTGCCCTTGACCGGAATCGAACCTGGGACCCTTCACTCCACAGGCCGACATTCTATCCACTGAGCCAAACCCGCTGGGGCCTGAGAAGCCTTTGTTAGCCTTTCCTCACCCTGACACTCCTCTGTCCACATCATTTTAGGGTCTCCGGTCACCTTGATGTTATCTATCATTCAACAGCATAAGAAAAACAATGAATAACTTACTCGTGAAATACGTGAGACGGATTTTTAGCTGACACCTATTTGCACGCCAACTCTGTGCCAGGTGCCATTCGGAGAGCCTGACACCAATGATCCCATCACAGCGTCCCACCAGCCCTGGGCCAGGCACTCCTGTTGCCGACTAAGCTACCGGGTCCCCAGCTCATGGCTGGCAAAGCCCTGATTTCCTTTGGGTGTCTGCTGCTCTTCCTGGCAATTCCGGGAAAGCTTTATTCCCGGGGTTTAATCCGATCACGGCGACCCCATTTCTCTCAGGACCTGTAATAACATTCTGGCCAGCGAAGAGAAGTCTAATGCGTAGGAGGGAAAAGGGAAAGTGCTTCTCAGAAACTTCTGGATGCCAGACACCTTAACGATCCAATATATGACCGCATTCCGTTCCGGGGGGGAACTAGCCCGAGAACCAGGAGATTTAAATAAACTGTCAGAACCGAGAAAAGAAAAGGGTTGGGTCTTTGAGGATGGCACTGGTTACTAAGGCAACGAGCCCCGATGCATCGGGGCTCCTGTGAGGAGACATGTTTTCCTGATGGTGCAAATGGTATTACCTGTAGCCAAAAGCATCTTTAAAAATAGATATTTTTTATTGATTTTTTTACAGAGAGGAAGGGAGAAGGATAGAGAATTAGAAACATCGATGAGAGAGACATTGATCAGCTGCCTCCTGCACACCCCACACTGGGGATGTGCCCGCAACCAAGATACATGCCCTTGACTAGAATCGAACCTGGAACCCTTCAGCCAACACTCTATCCACAGAGCCAAACCGGTTTGGGCCAAAAGCATCTTAATTGTGGAAAAATCCATGAGAACGACCTATTATTATTTCCATTTTACAGGGGAGATAATGGAAGCTCAAAGAGCTTAAGTAATTTATCCAAGATGAGCTGCTGGTCAGCCAGAGACTAGGACTTTCAGACACTACACGCAGCTCACGCTCTGAGAAAAGAGACCATCTTCCTCTTAAAAAACAAACAAACAAACAAACAAACAAACAAACAAACAAACCACTGTTTCTAGCATGCCTGGAGTAAAACAGGTGCTCAGTCAATAGCTTCCAATATGAGAACTGTGTGATCTGAATTGCTATGGTCAGTCTTCCCTGAACATCACTGAAGAGGCTGACGTTCGAGTCTCCACAAAAGGGGGAGAGAGTATATTTCAGCGGGACCCTTCCATACGACCAGGAGAGGAGATGAAAGCAATCCCTCCCAGCTCTGCACCCTAGCATAACTACCCTCTCACCTGTGCCCCTGCCCTCTCACCTGTGCCCGTCTCTGCTGACTTGTGCCCTCACCTTTTCATCGGCACCCTTACCCCTCCCGTGTCCTTCATGTCCCACCTGCGCTCTTGTCCTCTCGCCTGTGCCCCACCTTTTCACCTGTGACCCGTCCTCTGACCACCTCCCCAGAGGGTGCAGCTTTCTGCCAGTGTTGGGAAGAGCTGCTGTGTATATTCACTCACGGCGGTTCGTGTCAGTGACTCCCTCCCCAGCTGGGCGGCGAGCCTTCCGAGAAGGAGAGGAGCTGACATTAGAGTTCAATGCCAGCAGGCATGTCTGCCGCCCCTGGAATCCTCACGAGAGCCTCCCTCGTGCAGATATTTTTATCTCCATTTCACACAGCACCGCGCTCGGCGAGTGGTCACTGCCCGGGGTCTCACGCGGACCCGGGTTCATGGCTTCATAAAACTTCAATAAAGTTCATGGCTCCCACCCCTCGCTTTCTGTGCCTGCCTCCCACCGGCCTCGCTCCCGGCCTCCAAGACACAGGCAGCGTAAATGTTCGCGTACGGAACGCAGTTTGTCCTCCCGCCGGCGTGGCCATCACACAGCCTCTGTAGTCATCTGCCACCAAAGCTTCGTCTCCACACGCTCAGAAGGGGGTTGGAAATTTGCTGTTTGACCTATTTCCACCCACTGGCGTCTTTTATCAAATGACAGAGATGAGGAACTCCTGGAGGAGGAAGAGGGAACCAAAGCAGCCAGGGTGTGAGGAGGCAGAGGGGGCCACTATGGGCATGGGGTTAGAGGTCACCTAGGAGGGTTAGAGGTCACCTAGGAGGGTTAGAGGTCACCTAGGAGGGTTAGAGGTCACCTAGGAGAGTCTTGAAATGCACCGGAAAGCCTCAGAGTGAGGGTATGTGATTTGGTTCTGGAAGGGAGGGATGTTTCTGGAGCACCAGGCTGGTCTCACAGCATCTCAGCACCAGCAAGCGCCGGGTACAGCTGCCCCCACCCCCGTCAGTCCTGCCCGGGCAAAGGGTGAGGGGGTGCGTTCTAGCTGCCGCCACATCTCCTGCAGGAGCTCCCACCCTGAGCACCAGGGGCCCTGCCTTGCCCCGATCTCCCTCCAGGGCCCAATCTGCTGCTCCCCTCCCTGCTCCCCAGAATGACCCTGCCCCAGGTGTGTGGGTCTGCTCCCTCCTCCCATGCTCAGGGACGGTGGTCATTAAGGCCCTCATTAGGTCAGCCCAGGGAGCTGGCATTCCTCAGGATGGACACAGGGTGGAGGAAGGGGCAGTGTCCCTGTGGGCGCCGTTCTGTTGGCGGAAGGCCCCTTACCCAGGAGGCGCCCCTGCCTCTGAAGGGAGGGTTGTCACCTGTGGCCCAGCCTGGCCGGTATTGGAATCACGGATTTGAATCAAGTCAAAGAGGCGAGCTTGGCGAATTCAGAATGACCCAGTTCTGAGCAGTGCAGAAAACACGCTGGCTCACATACCAGTATTTACAAAAATACAGAAATCCGGAATGATGGACGATAGTGAATACATCAGAATCGGTGGCACTTCTGTCACATGGTTTCAAAAGGTCAGCCACCAAAGTACAAGGTAGGGTGATGGCACTCCGTGAAGAAGGAGTGGTTTCGGTTTATTTTCGGCGCAATGTGAGCCAACAGTCTGAGGCTACTGGAAGAAGACACACTCAGGTTTGCATCTCCAGAGGCACAGCCCAGACGGAGGGCGGGAGCTCGAGCTGGGTGTGCTTCTCCCTGGCGGAGCGGGGACGGGGCATGGCTAGCGGGAGACGGTGGTAAGTGAGGACCCAGCGAGACAAGTCGGGTTGATGGAGGACTGAACAGCCTTGTCACCTGAACCAGATTGCTTTTTAGACCAGAGGAGATGGGAGGACATGTGTTACCTGTTTCACAGATCGGAAGGCTTAGAAAGGTTGGAGGAGCGGAAGTGGGGGGCAGGGGAGTGGGCAGGTGGGAATCCTGTGTATCTTCAGAGAGTGAAACAAAGAAAAGTCTAAGGGACCCGGCTTGGTTTATGTCTAAGAGCCAGAGGTGTGAGCACGAGGGCAGCGTGCTGTATGAGGAGGACAGTCCCATCCTTAGACACATTCAGGCTAAGCCATCATCCCAGTGGCCACCGGGCGGCTAGCCTGGACGTCCTGGCTGTTGGGGCTCCTCTTCCCTGGCACCCCTGTGTGTGCCCCTTAGAAGCCACCCAGCTGGTCCAAAAGGAGGACTTCTCCAGACCAAGGATGGCCATTCTTGGTTAAAGGCTCTCAAGTGGCATTGTCCCTGGTTAAGAGTCCCTAAACAAGCGACTCTTGAGGGTGGGCTGGAGGAGGTGGATGGGGAAGATGGGGTATCAGAAATACTTTCAACAATAAAGATGTTAAAAAAAAAAGTAAATGAGCAAGCTCTCCAGGTCCCTTGGAGTCTCCTGATGATGTTACTTGTATGTAGTATCTTTTAAAAATATATACATATTTTTTTATTGATTTTTTTACAGAGAGGAAGGGAAAGGGATAGAGAGTTAGAAACATTGATGAGAGACATTGACCAGCTGCCTCCTGCACACCTCCCACTGGGGATGTGCCCACAACCAAGGCACATGTTCTTGACTGGAATCGAACCTGGGACCTTCCAGTCCGCAGGCCGATGCTCTATCCACTGAGCCAAGCCGGTCTCGGCTGTATGTAGTATCTTATTAGCAGGTGGAAGATACCCCACTCAAACCAAAGAGGGAAGTTTCCATGTAACAGACATACTCTATCCATGTGATCCCGGAGGACAGGGGTGGGCTGGTCTCACACAGGCAGTCAGAGTCTCCCTCTCCGTCTCTAAACCCTGCTTCCTCCAGGCAGAACCCCGGGCTGCAGCGAGCTCTGGGCTGACCTCATCTCAGGGGGAGTCCAGGGAGCATGAGAGGTACCCCTGGCCAAGGGAAGAGCGCTGATTGGCTCAGCCTGGGTCATGTGCTCTCCCCTTGGACAAATCCCTGGGGCCAAAAAAAAAAAAGGGGCCAGACCTGGGCACTTCCTCACTAGTTTGATCCAGGAGAGGGGACTGCGATTAGCAACCAGAATCACCCAGACCGATAACGGGAGGCGGTGGCCAGGCAGAGAGAGCAACAGCCATCCACCCATTCCCGGGATCTCGCACACACTCTCACTTGATGGCCAGTATAACCCCGCGAGGAATGCAGAGCACATCCTATTTTTCCTCACTGCAGGATGCTCCTTCACCTAGGCCGTTGTCACACACCTAACAAAGTACAGTGGTACCTTGAGATACGAGTTTAGTTCATTCCGTAACCTTGAGGCGTGGGAAACTATGAGACGCTGGAGTCGAGGTAAACTGGTAGGTCGTATGCAGCCGGCCAATCCTCGCGATGACTCCTATCTCAACTGTTGCTCGTATTTCAAAGCAAAAATCGCTCGCTCGACGGCTCGTATCTCAAAAATCTCGTATGTTAGGGCACTCGTATCTCGAGGTACCACTGTACCTTGTTTTTTCAAAGAATGTTGTCACTAGAAGGACAGATGTGCCAAACGCCCTCCATTGCTGTCTGACGCAGCTCTGCACGCGGCCAGCTCAGGCTGTCTCGGCTGAACCCCTGACAGCAGAGCGCTCCCTTCTGGGTTTTCTGCTGGCAGGTCCCCGGGGAGCAGCCCGACATTGTCCACAAAGCGAAGGAGTGGCACATCCGACACGGGACCCCCTGAGGGACTCGCCTTCTGAAGCACCGGTTCTGCCTCCCTTTCCCCCCGTCCCCCTTTCCTTGCTTTCTCTGTCAGGGAAGTCAGGGCCCCCTGGGAAAACTAGACAGGTGTTCCTTCAGGCATAACTACCACTGGCAGCAGGTGACTCACTGATTCACGCATCCATGCTACTCAGTCTTTTGTTTTACCCCTGCTTCCATTCATGCGCACGTAATCCAGGCACCTGTATGCTCACCGGCGATTAGGCAAAGCGATTTGAATAGCGAGATCCCAAAATAGTAGCTGTCTCTTCACCTAAGTGTTTGCGGGGAGCCGTCCAGATGGTGGGGCACTTCGCTAGGGACTGACGCTCCTCCCATCTTGCTGCCCTGCCAACCCCCGGGGTCTGATTCTTGTCGGCCACATCTGCGGCCCAGCCCAGGGAGGAAGGGAGCACCAAGGTGACAAGCCGCCCCGCTGCTGGGAAGACAAAGTCCACCTCCCTTCTGCCTCCTAGGGCCATGCCTCGCTGCAAAGGAGTCTGGGAAATGGAGCTCTAGCCAGGCATCCGTATGCCCAGCCAAGACTTACTAAAAGGAAGCGTTAGACAGGACAAGGGTCTCAAGGTCTGGGCCATTCTTACTCAGTGTCATTCTTTTTTTTTTTAATATATTTTATTAATTTTTTACAGGGATGAAGGGAGAGAGATAGAAAGTCAGAAACATTGATGAGAGAGAGACATCCATCAGCCGCCTCCTGCACGCCCCACAGTGGAGATGTGCCCGCAAGCAAGGTACATGCCCCTGACCGGAATCAAACCTGGGACCTTTCAGTCCGCAAGCCGACGCTCTATCCACTGAGCCAAACCGGTCTCAGCTCAATGTCATTGTTACTGACTGTTCAAAGGAAGCACAGCATGCTGCAGGCCAGCTGTGCATAAGATGAGCTCAGCAGGAACCCAACCCAACAAGTCTGGCCAACCGCAAAGAAGAAAGCAACATGGCTTGGCCCTCGTGGCTCAGTGGCTGAGCACAGACCCATGAACCGGAAGGTCACTGTTTGATTCCCGGTCGGGGTACGTGCTGAGATTGTGGGCTCGCTCTCCCATAGTGGGCATGCAGGAGGCAGCTGCTTAATGATTCTGATCACTGATGTTCCTATTTCTCTCTCCCTCTCCCTTCCTCTCTGAAATCAATAAAATCATAATTTAAAAACACGAAGAAACCAACATGTGATTTGGCCAAACAGGGTGCATGCGCAATGGCTCAGCCTCCCTTCTGGGCGACAGAGCTTTGGATATGAATCTCCTGCCCCCTTTCCTTGCTGCAGGTCAGTAAAACTACCCGCAGCCATCACATCAACTCTGTTTTTGAACAGAACGTCCCCTGGAGTTGAGTGAGAAGGGGATAGGGGGGAGGGGATGACAGCAGCAGTGTCTGCCACAATCTGCTCTGTATCACGCAGTGTCTGGGTAAGATGAACACTGCATGTCCCTGGCTTGTCAACTGGTGGGAAGAAATGCCTTTTTCCCTTGCAGCAACGCAAGGCAATCCAGACAGAAGAAGGGCTGGCGGAGTGGAGCCAAGAGCATAAAAAAAAAAAAAGGAGGGATGAACTTGACCTTGAGATGATGAGAATAGGCTCCTGAAGGAGGCGACCTTTGAGCTGGCCAGCCTGGGCTAGACAGAAGAACAGGAACTTGACAATGGACACGGGGTGAGGAAAGCGAGCGGAGCAGAGGGCAGTTACAACTGCAAACCAGAGGGCGGGTCTTCACGTGGGTGAGGGACCCTTCCTGTGGGCACACGCTCGCCCACTCGCCATTTCTGGGCCCACCTGCGCCTACGAGGCATCAGGGTCCTCCTTGGTCTTGGGAGACATGAAGCCACACATGCAGATGTCCAGAATGTTTTCTAACCATGGTGAGGCAGCCCTCCTCAAGTCACCTTCCATCCCTTGGAACAGAGAGAGGCTGCGAGGCCATAGGAGACCGGTCGGGCTGTGGGTCAGAGTCGGGAGACCCGAGCGCCATAACGCATCCATCGCAGACACTCCCAGCCTCCGCCGTCTGCAGGGCGTGCTGACCTATGGGATTCTGAGGGGCCGCACAGGTCAGACATCGGCTCTGAAGATGCTCTGAGAGTTCGGCAGGGCTGCAGGATGGCAAACATCGCGAGAGCAACACTAGCCCCTCGTGACTCCTAGCTCCACAGATGCACGGTTGGTAGTAGCGTGCAGTGTCCAGGCTGCAAATGATCTTGGCGTGAGCGCAGCACCTGAGCGGATTTGCTAAGCAAAGGAACGCTGCGGCCCGGATCACAGGGAGACGCTTATCACGCACACAGGCCTGCCGGGGCACTGGGCTCCGATTAATGCCCGACAATGCCCTTTTGAGGGAAGTGGGTCTGGCGGGATGTCTCCAAGGCCATAAAACGTTGCCGGCCGTTTGTTTGAGCTTCTGGATATCCTAAAGTGTGGAACGATTGCTAAGCAAATGAGTTGAGAATGGCAGTGTTTAAGGGAAACTAGATAAGCATCTGGCCCGGGTGCCAAAGAGGCGATGCTGGCACCGGTCTGGATTCCTCCTGGCAGCGAAAACCCTGGCTTTTCTGTCCCCGAAATGTTCCATCAGAGCTCAGGGGGGCAGGCACTGGCTGAGACAATCTGGCTGAAGGGCGTGCCCTCTCGGTGTCTCACCTCTGCCCGCCCCCTCCTCTCAAAGCACCTTCGACCAAGCTCTGAGGAACTCAAGACTCAAATGCGTGGTGGCATTTCCAATCTCTCCGAATCTGTGCCTCTCAGCTCATGGCGGACCACAGTGATGGCGGCCGGCATTTACTCGGAGCTCACTCTGTGGCAGCCTGGACGAAGCATTTGCTTCGACAGCTGAGGAAACTGAGGCTCTGAGAGCTGAAGAAACGGGCTGGGGTCTCTCCCACGTGGTGGAGCTGGTGCTCAGACCTGGTCCCCCGGATATAAAGAGGGAACTTCGATAATGACCCTCCTTATGGACCACACCCCTACCCCTCTCTGTTTAGTGGGACACTATTCAGGGGCCTCACTTTCTGCATTTTTAATAATTTGTGTCCTGGCGGAGGGGATGCAGCACTGAAGGCAGCAGGAGGCCTGTTCTGCCCACTCAGGACTGAGGCTCTGGTGGGAGGGACTTACAAGTATCTGGTCTAGCCAAGACCGGTTTGGCTCAGTGGATAGAGCATCAGCATGCGGCATGAAAGGTCCCAGGTTAGATTCTGGTCAAGGGCGTGTACGTGGGTTGTGGGCACATTCCCAGTGGGGGGTGTGCAGGAGGCAGCTAATGGATATTTCTCTCTCATCGATGTTTCTAGCTCTCTGTCTCTCTCCTTTCCTCTCTCTAAAAATATTAATAAAATATATTAAAAACAACAACAATAAAAAAACAAGTATCTGGTCTACAGTGCCCATGGGGTTGAGGTTCCTCGCACCACGTTCTGGCCAAGGTATGCTCAGCCTCTTTTCATTTGTATTTATTTTTTAAAAATATTTTTTTTATTGACTTCAGAGAAGGGGGGAGGGAGGTAGAGAGAGAGAGAGAGAGAGAGAGAGATCAATAATTAGAGAGAAGCATTGACCAGCTGCCTCTTACACAACCCATACCAGGGATCGAGCCCACAATCTGGGTAGGTGCTCTGACCGGGAATCGAACCGTGACCTCCAGGTTCAGAGGTCAATGCTCAACCACGGAGCCATGCCAGCCGGGCTGCAGCCTCATCTTTCAATCCCCTGTGGCACGGCTCCCAGGTCTCCCGTCCCGTGGGCTCCGCCCGCCTGTGGAGAGACCGTCCAGGTGAGCTTGAGTCTGATTCCTGCCGCTTCATTCCTGGGTCCTGTTCTGTCCTTCCAGACGTTTCCGGGCAAGTTCAATCCCTTTTCGATAAATGCCTTCTTGGATGACAGGTTTTTGTTCTTTGTGTCTTTCCTTCCAGAAGGAAGCAGCCCCTAGTTTTTACACACATTCCTCTCGGGCCTTATTCTGCGTGATTTGAGCACTGGCTCATTCCCTGTGTCCCTCCTAGGGGGTGGCCCCAGAAGGGAAGCAGTGGCTGGCGGGAGGGGGTGGGGCGCGGGGGGGAGTATGGGGGGAACACGAGCTCCCAGCCCCGGGTGGTGAGGCCTGCTCCCATCCAGATTTCGGGTTCAGTTCCTCCTCTCCTGCTCTATCCTAGCAAGCCTTCTATGGTCCCCAGGGATCCTGCTTCTGTCTCTGGGATGTGCCTATTGTTCAGACTGAATCAGCCAAAGACCAGGGACCGCGGTGGTATGACAGGGTCAGTGACTGGCTGGCCGCAGGGAGGGAGGCCACTGTGGAGCATCAGCGGCCAAGAGGGAGGAGGGATGTCTTCCCAGAGATGTGTGGTCCAGCTCGGAGACTGAGAGAGCGGTGGAGAGCAGTGATTGGCTGCTTTCTGGGGCGGGGGCGGGGGAAGCAGAGGAAGACAGTGCCGGCAGGAGGCAGGGCGGCTGAGCGATTGGACACCCTCAGTCCTGGGGCGGGGTTAGCAGAACCATCCTGCGACGCCATTGGGGAGAAAGCGGCTGTCACTCATTTGACAGCCACTGCCTGACCTTGGGAGAAACAAGGTCTCCTCTACCTTCGCAGCGCTTCCATCAGGACCCGCTGGGCCTGATTAGCTGCAGGACTCGTTTTCTGCGTTTTCAGTCACAGCTGATCCTCACTCCTTCCATCCAGATGGCCGTGTCGTCTGTCAGTATCTTTCTTGGTGGATGTGAGGGGCTCTGGGAGGCAGGAGTGGCACTGAGCATCTTCCCCATATTCGCCCTGTGTACAAAGCGCCTGCCCAGCTGCCCAGCGGTCCCCGCAGGCTGCAGGCTGGTCCTCGCACTGACCTTCCTTTGACTCCTCCTCCGGCCGTTCTCCTTCAGGCCCCCGCCTGGCCGGGACCACACTCTCCAAGCGCCTCCGGACCCCTGCTCTGGGCCCAGACCCCCTCACCCCACCATCTGCCAGGGAGGCCCCGGGGCTGTCCAGCAGGCCCCTCCGATTCAGCACCACCAGCTCCACCTCTGTGCCTGCCGCCCCCCTTGATGGCGGTCCTGCCCCTGTGCCTGCATGGACCGGTCATTCCAGCCAGATGACCAGGCATGATGCTCTCCCAAGACACCTGCCTCGCCCCCATGCCAACTGGTGGCCATCACGCGTCAGTGCCTCCTCCTGGAAACCTTCCAAACCTGCTCTCCTCCCCGTCTCTCGGGGCCTTGGAGCTCTTGCTGGGATTAGTGACAAAGCCTCCAAATCTATCACCCCCCCATCCACTCCCTTCTCCCTCTGATCCGATAAATGCCCTGCCGCCTGGGAGAAAAATTTAAAATGCAAATCGGATGCTCTCCCTCCCTGCACGACGCCCTCTCACAGCTGTCCATGACCGAGCATGAGGTCTGAAAGGTCTCACACAGCACAGCAGGCTCTGCATCTGACGGGCCTGTTTCCCCAGCCCGTCCTCCGCTCCGCCCCTCCCCTGGCACCGAATGGTCCAGCTGCAGAAAACATCTGCCCGACCAGCCGGCCTCCGCCCAGCCAGACCGCTGGACAGGCGGTGCCCCCGGCCCGGGATGTGAGAAATGCCAGGCGAGGGAATACGAACTGTGACCGCGTGCTGAGCATGGGCCACAGGCCAGGCCTTGCCAGCGGGTTTCCGTGCATCGTCATGTCACCGTTCTGTGAAATAGCGACATCATGGTCTCCACTTCACCGAGTAAGAAACGGGGCTTCGGGGAGGCTCCGAGGCTGGCGCCTGGTCATGGCGGGTAAGGTCAGCCCGGGCTCGAGGCCAGGTGCCCGGTGAGGCCCACATGTCCTCCCGTGCAGGGGACCAACGCCAGTCGTGTTCCACCCACCGCCACACCTGGTGCCCCGGCCCTGCCTGCCCTCGCCGTCGGCAGCTCGTTAACTCCCTCCTCCTGGCCACCAAGTCTTGGACATAATTGTGTTGCATCGGCCATCTCACTTGCGGTCTTAGGCCTGGAGGTGGCACCTACCCCACACACAGGCCTCCCCACCGGGGCAGCCACACCCGGTACGGCAGGCACCATGCATACCCCAGGCCGTGGCTGGCTGGACATGGGACACACATGGAATATATGGACTATACCCATGATGCACAGGTCCATGTGTCTGACCTGAGCGCCCCCGAAGGCTGGGTGGCCTCGGAAGGGCTCCCTGCAGATCTCCTTCCAAAGAGCCTGCTGGGAAAATGCCGCTGACGGGGCCCCTCCTCGGCCAACGAGCACCACCAGGGAACGAGAGGGCTCAGCCTCTCAGACCAGCATCCCTCGGGGCCGAACGCTCGCCCTGCCTCCTCCTGCCCCTTCCTCCTTGCCCTCCCATAGGCACTTCCCCGGGAGATTTCTCGCACATCACCCCCTGCCCGAGTGCTGCCTCTCAGAGGACCCTCCACTGACCCAGAGGCCAGAACCGCCTCTCTGGGCCTGACACCGAGCAAGGGCCAGTCCGTGTTCTCAGAGACAAGGACGAAGCCAGCCCGCTCCGCTCTCCCGGCCCCGCCGTCTCTCTGCCGCCGCCAGATCAATCGTCCTAGAACGTGACTTTGGGCCTGGCGACTCCTCCCCTCCCCAGGAGCCCAGTGATAGCAGATAAGAGAGAAGATGCAGCTCTGAGTCACGGGGATATTAGCGATGCGAGAGGCACTCTCTCTAATTGCGCTGCGGGTTCTATAAAAAGGCCAAGTTCCGAATGGGGGGAGGGCTTGGGAACAGTGAGTCATGGAAATGGGTCTGATGGTGTTTTTATTCCTTTCTATTTTTGTTGATGGGTTGGTTTTGGAGAGAGGGGGGTGGGGGAGGAGGAGAGAGGGCCATCAATGTATTGCTCCACGTACTTACGCACTCGTTGGCTGATTCCTGTATGTGCCCTCACCGGGGACCCCTAGTTGGTGCCCGCTCTCTCACGGACGGAGCTGCCCGCCCAGTGAGGGTGTTTACAGGAAGCACCTGTGCCCCTCCCACCCCAACAGGACTCCTTCAGGAGCTGGGTGTGCTGGGCCTGAGTATCTGCTTTCTCCCCAAGAACCCAGGATCCTGGTCTCTCCCTGCAGGCACCTGTTTGCCCCAAGAATTCACCTATAATTCAGAATTCAACAACTTCCTTCGCGGCCCACTTCCTCTGGGGGGCCTCAGGGCTGCCCCAGTGCTCACCCCCAAAGGGTAGAGTCACAGCCCCCCAAGGTGCACAAGGCACACAGCCCCGCACGGATGCTCCCTCCCCAGACGCTCCAGCGTGCCACCCGCCCCAAGCAGCTCCTGTGTGACCCGAGGCCACCGCCTTCCCTGGCAAACGCCGTGGAAAAGACCCTTCATGCCGGGTGTCTGGCGTGCCAGGCCCAGAAAGGGTTAGAATAGGCAGCGCGGTGAAGCCTTAAACACAGCCTCTGGTTCTGCCAATATCGTAATGACAGACTTGCGCCCTCGGGCCGAGGAGATCTGTGGGCGCCGGAGCTCAGAAGCGTCCCGGGCACACCAGCCAGCTTTCTGCTCCCCGGGTCTGGGCTCCGAGGAGAAAGCAGAGAGGGGAGGGCTCCCCAGCCCCGCGGAGCAGAGAGCAGGTCTGCAGCTGTGCTTCCGCCCAGAGAGGAGCAGAATATGTCCTGGGGGGCCGCTTGGTGGCTCTGTGCCAGGGCCTGAGTGTGGACTCGGGGTCTCGGAGAAAATCGGTGCCGAAAGCAGAGGCAGAGGGGCCTGGGCCGGTGGAGAGGCTCTGGCACAAGCCACCTGCGGCCAGAGGGTGACTGGCGCTGGGACCGGACGCAGTGGGCTCAGACGACGCCCAGGGGTCACTGCGGGGTCACCCTGCTAGCAATAGGAAACTGGACATCGGCTTCCTGTGGGACCACCCTCTCCCCCTCTCTCACTGGAGGGAGTTGCCATGGGCCTGCCTTGCCATTTCTTCCTTTTTTTTTTTTTAATATATATCTTATTGATTTTTTAAAGAGAGGAAGGGAGAGGGACAGAGAGTTAGAAACATCAATGAGAAACATCTATCAGCTGCCTCCTGCATGCCCCCTACTGGGGATGTGCCCCCAACCAAGGTACGTGCCCTTGACCCGAATCGAACCTGGGACCTTTCACTCTGCAGGCCAATGCTCTATCCACTGAGCCAAACTGGTATCGGCTTGCCTCACCATTGCTGAGACCCAAGGCAGACTTGTTCTGCTGACACCCCAGAACTGGTTTTAAGTTCACACGTGCCTTTGTTTCCCAGAATACGGATGTGTTGGAGGGATTCAAGTCGAGATACAATTTTTTTTTAAAGCCTTGCTTTTTTGATGGGAAGGAAGGAAGGCCCGGTGAGAGGACATCTGTGGTATCTTTGGGGCATCAGACCTGGCTTGCCAAGCCAGCTTTTCCCTGCATCTCACTTCTTCAGGCCCAGGGGAAGCTGCCTTATCCCCAGGACTGCAAGTTGCAATGTTGGAATCCTCAAGGGATGCTGCAGGGTGCGGGGAGGAGCCCGAGGGAGGAGGAGCCAGAGGAGGAGGCGGGGCTTTGTCTGGGAGGACAGCAAACATCGCAGAGGGACCCTCTTCTCTGAGCGTCTCCCTGTTTGACCACTGCCAGGGGCCGAACCCCACAAACTCGTAGGTTGAAGCCGGACCCCAATGTGACTGAGTTTGGAGACAGGCCCTATAGGGAGGGAGTGAGGGTTCAATGAGGTCACATCCTCTGCCCACCCCCTGGGGCTTCTGATGCCACCCAGAGAGGCCAGGATACACAGCAGCCCCTCCCCCGCTTCCACTTGTCCCCCTGCGCCCTCCAAGCCATCGGTCAGGCCCCAGCTGAGCCTGGGGAATGGGTGGGGGACGCCCAGAGTGACAGATCTCACCCGGTAACGGGCAGATGCAAGGTCCTTGCAGAGCCTGCGCTTGGGCAGACGCCCTCGTGCCTTTCACCGTGAAACTACCGAAACCTGGGGCTCCCGCTGGCCGGGCCCACAGCCGGAGAAAGTTCATCAGATGGGAAGGTCAGGTTCATCAGCGCCACCCGAACAGGAATGCTTAACTCGGGGTCTAAATCACAGAGTAAACGAACAAACAAACTGGAAACAGACTCACAGACGCAGAGAGCGGACAGGTGGCTGCCAGAGGGGTGGGGGTGGCAGTGGGGGCTGGGTGGCAAGGGGAAGGGATTAAGAAGTACAAATTGGCAGTCACCCAAAGGCCTTAGGGATGCAAGTACAGCGGACGAAATGCAGTCAGCGATGCTCTAATAACGACGTGTAGTGCCAGTGGGGGCTGGGTGTTGGGTGGGGGGGTGCTGGGTGTTGGGGGGAGCGCTTGGTAAAATACGATGGTGTAACCACTCTGCTGCACCTGAAGCCCGTACAAAGTAAAGCGGAAAGTAAGCTGTAATTGAGAGAGAGAGAGAAGTGGGGAGATACATAAAGGACCCAGGTTTACGGAGAGTCGCCAACAGCGCACATTACAGCCACAGAGAAATCCCCTGGTCTTCCCTCTCACGGTGGCAGAGCTGTGGCTGCCTCTCAGCCTCCTGCCTGCCCTCCCTCCCTCCCCCCCACCCCAGGTCCTTTCTCTGCCTTTGTTTCACAGCGGGCATGGGAGGAGGCCCTTTGAAGGCTCGGGCCATTCTCCATTCTCAGGGCGTCCAGCCACGCCTCTCCGCTGCCCCCCTCCAGGTTCCATTCTTCTAGCCGTGAGTCACCCTGCCATCTTGTCCCTGTGCTTCCTGCACGAGATAAGGCGAGGAAATGCAAGGGTGGAGGCGGGGGCAGGGGGGGGCAGCTGGTTCTCGCCTCCACCTGGGGCTGGGTGGGCTCTGGCAGGAGGGGGCCAGGCCTGCTGCCCCGGAAAGGGGCAAGACCCACACCGCTGTGGGGGCGGGAGGTCTCCCCGGGCCGCACAGCCCCCTGGGTAGGGGGCCTGGGATGGTGTCGTTCACGGGGCGAGGGCTTTGGGCTTCAGCAGGTCTGGTGGTGGAGTCCAGACCCATCGCTTCTAGCATCCGGAGCAGGTCTCCTGCCACCGGGAGCCTCGGCTTCCAGTCCTTCGTGATCCGAGTCCTTCGTGGGATTAGCATGAAGGCCAGAGGCCTGGACCCCAGGAGGCACCTGGAACAGGCCTGGCCCGAAATAGCCGCTGGACACTTGCTGGGTTTCCTCTCTCACATCTCCCCTCTTCTTCCTCTTCCTCCTCCTCCTCTTCTTCCTCGGCCAGGATAAGGTCCTCAGCAAGTCCCCCCCCCCCGCCCCTCTCCTCCCCTCCTGAGAACGCTCCTTGCTTGGCCTGAGGAATGACCAGGTGACCCGGGAACACATGAGCCTCTGCCCTGTCCCGGGGGGACCCAGGCACCCTCGTGGTTTCATCTCAGCCCTGCGCGTGGCAAGGACTTATGAGGAGGCGCTCACACCTGACTGGCTGCCAGGACCTGACCCCCTGGGACAGCCGCTGCCATCACTCAGCTTGGCCACCGGCACCCCTGTGGGTGATGGTGGGGCTCCTTGCAGACATCACCCATTACTTCCGTCTGGGAAGCCCAGCCCGAGAGGGGCCGAGGGAGAGCTCCACACGGTCCCAAGGGACATGCAGAGCCCCTGTCCCCCCAGAGCCAGCCCCGCAGGCGCAGGGAGGACGGTGACACTGGAGCAAGAGGGCCTGGAGGTGGAGTGCAAGGAGGTGCTCTTTTGTTCCCAGCAAGTCAGACCCTCCCGGCCTCGGCGCTCTTTATCCCTGAGGGAGCGGCGTGTGGGCCGGACAACAGGTCAGAGAGAGGTTCAGGTTCCCGGCTGGCCGGTCGATCGGTCGGTGGGTGGGGTGTCCCATGACCCTGTGCACCTGCCACCAGGAAGGGCGCTCAGCTTTTTGCAGGGACTGAGGGAGGGGGACTAGGTACCTGTGGGCCTCGGGGTCTGGCCCAGGCAGCAGTGCACATGCGCGGGCACTGGCCTGGCTTTCTCAGCTTGGTGATTTTTCATTATCGTTCACCTGAATCCGGCCGGGGGGGGGGGGGGGGGGGGGGGGGGGGGGGGGGGGGGGGGGGGGGGGGGGGAGGGGGTGGGAGGGTGGAGTGGGGAGGGGAGGCAGAGACTCCAGAAAAGGGGGTTCTCAGCGGTGGGGTAAGAATCTCCCAGGCAGCAACCTGAACCGTGATTTTTTTTTCTGCCTGAAATTCCACAGGCCTCCGCGCTGTTAAGACCGCCGCCATCTCCCCAGAGCAGCGAGCGTTGGCAAGGGAGGGAGGGAGGGAGTCGCTGGACCGCGGCTCTCGCTGCGGCTTCTGCTCGCAGCAGCAATTAGACGCCGAAATAGCCACGGTGACGGTGCTGCAGACGCACTGGCTGAGCGATGCGTCTCTCCGGCAAACGCCTGTCTGGGCCCGAGGACTGGACGTTTCGTTATTGATGCGATACATTTCCAGGCCTGTGCTTGGGAGCCCAGGATGAATAAGACAAATAAGCTGCCTCCAGGGAGGTTAGCCCGCGGGGAAGGCAGGCAGACAGCTCCACCACGGGGGGA
>PVJN01016506.1:0-42269 GCA_004026805.1 Lasiurus borealis
TTAAAATCATATCCCCCAGTTACATCCTGTAATTACAGTCTCAGGGTTGAGAACAGAGACAGGAGACATGGTCCAGATGTCCCAAGGGAGTAACCCAGAGATAACCATCAGTCCCATCCCATTATTGAACCAGATAATATGCGGAGTCTGTAGATTGTGAGATGTGTGCAGGAATGAGGAAATAAAACTCTGTGTTGACCTTGTATAACCCTGTTGCTTGTCATATAGTATATAAGCTCAGCTTTGTATGGACTCGGGGCTCTCAGCCTCTGCTCTGTTTTCAGAGTATGTTGTGAGCCCCAGCATGCTGGTGAAAAACCCTTACCCTTTGCTGTTTGCATGAGAACGTCTCTTGGAGCCTTCCTTTGAGCGGCGAGCGTTTCGACCCTAACAATAATATTAAGAGTGTCAAATAAAGGTGACCACCAGAGAGAGACAAATTAGGGAACAGGAGAGAAGGAAGAAGAGAGAAAAAAAGATGAAAAAGAAAAGAAAAAAGTGTCAAAATGAAATTGGGAGAAGGGAAAAAAAAGAAAAAGAATAAAATAAGAGAGAAAAGAAAGAATAAGAAAGAGAAGGGGAACAAATTGTATATATGGGAGAAAACTACAATAGAAAGCACTAATCCCAACAAATGCTAACAACAAGTACCTTGAGATTAATGCAATTTACTAGCAACTTATACCAAGGAGCTGAGGGAAACAGAAGTAATAAAGAAACAAAATCAAAGCAAACAAAAAACAAACAAACAAAAAATAAGAATAAGTAAAACAATCTCATAAAAATGTATAAAAATTTGATATAATCAACATTCAAGCAAACAACAAAAGAACAGACAGAAAAAAATTTTGGATAGTGAAGACAGAAGAGAGGTACATATGGACTTGGAGTAGTGGATTGGAAATAAGATATATAAGTGGGGTAAAAAGAAAGAATAGGAAAAATATAAAGTAGGAAAAGGGTAAGAGAAACAGGACAACAATACGGTTAAAGTTAGGAAGAGAGTGAAGGCATAAATGTAGAGTTGAGATAGAATAAAATGATGCTAAAGGAAAGATGCAATTAGAATTTAAAACTCTAATACCAAATAAAATAAAGAGAAAATAAAATGACACTTTTTTCCCCACAAAAGGTAAAATAATAATAGTAATAATATGACTTAAAATAAAAATGTAATAATTAAAAAGGTAAAATCAGGTGAGGAAAAAAGAAAAAAATATTAGTTTCTTAAGTAAATAAAATAAAAGTAAAAATATAGAATGTGCAGTAGTGAAGGTCATTCACTTCCTCTATTGATCTCTTTGGCTTGTCTGTTTTCCAGTCAGGACAATATTGCAGTTCCCTGCATTCTACTAGTTTTTAAGCCGGCTGTGTGTCTTAATCTTTTTACTCTTATGTGATTACACAATTGTCAATTTGTGAGTCAGCCCTTGGGTGGCAGTGTTTCAGAATTAACCTCCAAGACTTAGGTCCTCTCTAGTCTGTGCTTAGATCCTGCTTTCCCTGTGGCACTCAATACCTATTTGTGGGAGCAGGCTGCCCCAGAGCTGGTTGTCCAATGGTCACTCCTCGCTCTGATTCCCAGGTTCCAGAAAAACAACTTTCCCTTGCAGTCTCCCAGAGTGTCCCCAACTGGGTGATCCTTTGTATGGGGCTTGGCAATCAGAAGCAAGAATATGAAGCGAAAAGAGCGCAAGTCTGTTTATTCCCCTTTCCCTGTTCCTGTCCAAGCAGCTGGCACACTTTAATAATTCCCAGGCTGTCCTTCTGCATCAGATCAGAATGGGTTGCTTTTTAGAGACCCCCTCTGTTAACAGCTCTGAGGGCCCCCTTCCACATCCAGGGATCATGGTCTGCCTAATAGCCACGGATTTCTCTAGGTGCAGATTTCCCCTGGTCCAATTCCCAGTGCACGCACCTTTCTGCTCTGTGGGACCAGAGACCTCACCTTATCCCAGGCAAAATCTGACCTTTCCATGTGTCTAGTGGAGCTCCTTTGAATCCCAGTGTTTGTGCCAATTGGTAAGTGTTGTTCTGGGGCTTGGAGGTGTTTGGTGGGTGCTGCAGCTGTAGATTTTCAGGCTTCTGTAAACATCCACTTTCCCTTTCAAGATGGCATGATCTCCACATCCAAGCTGGCAGATCAGGCAGAAATCTGGCAGCAGTGGGGGCTGCCCAGACAGGGGAGCCCCGTCCAGCAGTCTCCCACCTTCTCCTGGAGTATAGTATCCCTTAAGTCACCAACAAACACTCCCTGTGTGACCCTCAGCTGTTCTCTCTGTCTGCTCAGGGAGAAGGCTCAGGACAAGTCCGTCTATTCTGCTGCCATTTTCTCTCCATTATTATTATTATTATTTATATTTTTATAGATTTCAGAGAGGAAGGGAGAAGGAGAGAAAGATAGAAACATCAATGATGACAGAGAATCATCAATCGACTGCCTCCTGCATGCCCCTCACTGGGGATCAAGCTTGCAACCTAGGCATGTGCCCTGACCAGGAATTGAACCAGGACTGCTGGAAACCGATAATTGTCTCACTAATAGAAAGTGTGGACAAGCAACCCGGAGGCTGGTCAACCTTGAAGCTCTGTAGGGTCAGAGCCAGCCACTCCCTATCTAATTGAGACAGTGGTAGCTGAAGCAACTTCCCCACCAAATAATCATATAAATCCTTACTGATAAGATAATTTACCTCTTACTGGAATTGCCTGTTTGGGGGCAAAAGGTGTATCCCAAACCTGAATAAGAGGTATGGCAAAGCCAAAGGAAAGTGGTAGCCCTTCCACTAGAGGTGGGCTCCCGCCTGGGCGGCCGCCCCCACCCCCCAAATTGCCAAATTTATACTTTTCTAGTCTCTTTTCATTTGTGTGTGACCTTCTCCAGAACCCGAACCCTCAACAGGAAACCTGAACCACGCGGGACGTTAAAGGAATTTCTACATGTGACCTCCTGGTACTACTGAGCCATTTTGGCTGGGCCTTTCTCCATTTTTTTAAATTGGAATGTTCGTCTTCCTTTTTTTTAAGTTATATGAGCTCTTTATATATTTTGGATATTAAACCCTTATCAGATGTATCTTTGGAAAATATGTTCTCCCAAGCAGTGGGCACCCCTTTTCATTTTGTCCATGGTTTATTTTGCTGTGAAGGAGCTTTTTATTTTGATGCAGTTCCATTTATTTATTTTCTCCTTTGTTTCCTTTGTCCTAAGAGATGTATTGGAAAACACAGAGTTGTCTGATATTTTTCTGCTGCTTGTCTCTATTTTGTTTACTTATTTTTTGAAGTTTTGTTTAGTTCTTTCATTTGGGACATGTTTCTTTGTCTGTTTATTTTAGCAGCTTCTTGTTGTTTGTTTTTATGTATTAGATATAGCTGCTAAATCTCCCCATCTTGGTAGAGTGGCCTTGTGTATTAGGTCTCCTGGGAGCCTCTCTAGTTACCCTAGCCTGATGGTGCGCCCTGCATGTAGGCTGTGTGTACCCTCCTGTTGTAGTTAAGGCTTGTTTGCTGCTGGCATATCAGTGCAGGGAGGGGCGGTGTTTAACACAAGACCAATCATCTTTTAAGACTGGCTGATCTACTGTGGAGCAGCTGTTGTGCAGGGGCTGACCCCAGGGAACAGGGATCCCTTCAGCAGGACTCTGGTGCCTGATGAGGCAACCTCTTGAATATGTCACTTGGGGAGATGGTTGGGTGGTGCTTTAGTGTGGTCTAAAGCTGGCTACCATGTATGTTGGCTCTGAGGTCTCCTGAGAGGTGCAGGCCAAGGTCAGCCACTGCTTGATTCCTGCCTGGAGCCGCCTGACATGAACTATAAAATGATTTACAGATGGCTGCTGCCTGTACTGGACTTGGAGGTGCCAAGCTGCAACCAGTTCCAGCTGCTAATGCCAACATTGAGGCAGATTAGCAAGTAATACAGGACAGGCTTTGGTCAGCTGCTGCTTGTTTGTGGTTTGTGGGCATTTTTAGAAAGTCCACAGCATGAGCCAGGACAGGCTGTTTGTATAAAAAGGTTATTGGAATTTGTGTGGGTTAGGCAGCACTGGAAGAATCACCAGGGCAAGGCAAACAGTGTGAGCCAGGTTGATGGAGACTCAGATATGGCATCTGCCTACAGGCTCTGTTGGGGAAGATCTCAGCAAAGAAACAGTGGCCTGTACCAGTACTTTTATTTGAAAGAAAGCTGCCCCTCCAGCCTTTGCCCTTAAACCAAACAATTCAACTTGTCCTCGTATGTCCCTGGTATCTTTCAAGGTGTTGGAGCTCAGAGTAAGTTTGAGTTAGTCCATGCATGGGCCCTTTAAGAGGAGCTGTCTGGGACTTCAGCAGCCTCTGTCTCACTCAGCCACAATCCCTGCTGGTTTTTACACCCAGAAGTTATGGGAACTTCTTTATCCAACACTGGAACCCTGGGTTGGGGGCCTGTTGTTCCCATAGGCAGCCATTAGTGTGGGCCTGGCTGGCCACTTTGGAGGGGTAGGTCGTGCAAGGCCTGTGCAAAGGATGTGGGCACACCAGGATCCAGTGTTTCCCAGTGCAGATACCATCTGGATCCCCTGGATATGCAAGCACCAGTCCAACATGGGGGTAGACTGAGGACCGTGCCATCTCCAGGCTTACTGAGAGTGAGCCCTGCAGCATCCTCCCACTGCCACAGGCAGTCAGCTCCAGAGAGTCTCCCTCAAGGGCCAAGAAGGGACAAGCAGGGTTGTTACACCAAGCTCACCAAAAGCTAAAGAGATGGAGGAATGGGTAGTGCTTGAGCCAATGAAAGGTAGCAAGGTAATATATATATATATATATATATATATATATATATATATATATATATATATGAAAGGCTAAATGACTGTTGCATCTGAAACAACTGAATGGATGACCGAATAGGCTATATGGGGAGACCAGGCCAGCAGGGGGGTTAGTGAGGGGTGACCAGGCCAGTGGGGGGGACAGTGAGGGGCTACCACACTGGCAGAGGGGGGCAGTGAGGGGCAGGATGGTGGGGGGAGGGCAGTTTGGGGCAACTACATCAGCAGGGGGAGCGCATTAGGGGTGCCCAGGCCAGCAAGGAGGCAGTTAGGGGTAATCAGGCAGGCAGGCAGCTGAGCAATTAGGAGCCAGAGGTCCAGGATTATGAGAGGGACTTCTGACTGCCGGTTTGGGCCCAAGATCAGGACTAAACTGGCAGTCAGACATCCCCCAAGGGGTCAGGGATTGGAGAGGGTGCAGGCAGGGTTGAGAGGATTCCCCCATGCACAAATTTCATGCACCAGGCCTCTAGTTGGATAGAAAAAGCCCTCCCCTTTCTATTCTTACAAGAACCTTGGGCTTGAGCAGGAAGAGGGATGGTCTTGAGATGGGAGTCTAGTGTTCTCCCAGGTCACGCCACCCGAGTACACCTTTTGGCACTCATACCTTTCTCACAAGGTTGGCCTTTGTGCAGCCAGCAGCTGAGCCAGTGTTTATGATTACTGGCAGGGAACCCATCACTCCTCAGGAGAGACCTCTGCAACCGAGATCTCCCTTCTAATTTAACCTGCCACTCGTGGCTGTGGGGCCAGCCTATTCTGCATCCCTGTCCTCTCACCTGCCTGGATGTGGGTCTTTCTTGGGTGCTTGTTATAGGGCTTTTCTTCAGCTAGATTTCAGATCCCGAATGATGATTGTTCTGTAGTTTAGTTGTAATTTGTTATGATTGTAGAAAGCTGAGAGTACAGCATTTACCTAGTCTGCCAACTTGACCAGAAGCCTCTATAATACTTATTTTTCTATTGTTTATCTGATCCAAACAATTTTATAGTCAAAGTCTACCAAACTTTTAGTAAGTAATTTCCCTGATGTCAAACTTGATAAAGTCAACACTTACACATGGATGCATGCTCACAGTTACACAAAAAATTCACTGTTGAATATAAACACAAAAATATGAAACAGTAGAAATTTAAGTCTAATAACACTACATCATGACAAAATAAGATTTATTCTAGGAATACTGGTAGACACCCACATGTTTATCTTAAAGCACACACACACAATTGTTTGCAAGTATCATATTGTAGAGGGGGCAGACTTGTTTACCATTGTTAGACCCGAGTATCTCAGACAGCAGTGAGGTGTCAGCAGGGCCTCCATCAGACACTGTGGATGCTCAATAAGCACCGGTTGGACAATAAAGTTAAGTCAACAATCACCTTACTGTTACTACCAGGCATGTTCAACCACTTACAGAGCCATCTGCATAGCTTCTTTCACCCTCTCAGTTCTTTTTTTATTTTTAAATATATTTCTTTATTGATTCAGAGAGGAAGGAGAAGGAAAAAGAGATAGAAACATCAATGATGAGAGAGAATCATTGGTGGAGATTGATCCTCAAATCCAGGCATGTGTCCTTGGCTGTAATCAAACCTGAGACCCGTCAGTCTGCAGGCCGATGCTCTAGCCACTGAGCCAAGTCGGCTAGGGCCAGCCCCTCAATTCTTTGTAAAAACTGCTTTAGTATAAGCCAGCAAGCTTGAAGGTGGGCCAGGTAATTGAATCCAGAGCTGCTGTCGAGCTAGATGCTGCTCCTGTTGCCCTCTCCTGGCCACTGGCAGGGGGTGTATGTCTGTATGTAAGGGGGTTGCCTGTCACTCATGCTGGCCATATCCCCTTCACAGGCTGGGGGCATCCAGTGACACGCCCTACCCCCTCAGTCTATGGAATCCTTGGAGAAAGCCTGTCTGGAGGAAATCAGAGAAATATACCTATTTTAGGTCACACAAAAGAGAATAGATGGAACTCGAATGACATTAAGCTCTAGTCTGGTGGGCTCTGACCTTGCAAGCTTAGGTACATTAGCATATATTATCCTGAGAACCGCTTTATAGGTGACACTTTTATTGCCCCAGATTACAGAGGGAACACCGAGGTCCATGGAATGACTGACTGGCTCTTGTGTGTAGCTGGTGTCCAGAGTGCCCTCATGGTGCTGTCCTGTGGCAGCCTTCAATGAGGATGGGGCTGTGGCCATTGAGGGCCTTGGTGCAAGAGAAGCCGATGGTCTTCCCTGGGTGCCTCTTGAGCTGGCCCCAGAGCTTGGCAAGTCAAGTGTCAGTAGTTATGGGACCAAAGCCACCACAACTCCTCTCCTCACCAGGCCCTGTGTGCCTCCTTCCACATCCCCTGCTTAGGACAGAGCCTGGAGACAGTAGGGCACAAAGCTTCCAAGGCCCATGAGGGATCCTCTTGTGCTCCCCATGACAGGGAAAGCACCAGACCTTGGTTCAGACCCAGCTATGTGGCCTTGAACAAATCAATGGCCTCTCTGCCTCAGCTTTCTCCTCTGAGAATGGGGTACCAGTGATGCTACTACTTGGTACTTCTCATGTGCCAGGTGCTGCTCTAAGTCTGTGCACAAATGCCAAGAGAGGAATGAAAGTGTGTAGTGCCATTTTACAGATAAGAAAACTGAGGTTCAGGGAAGTCAGTTGCCCTGGCTAAGGTCCCAGCTAAGGGATTCCCGACTATTTGTGTTCCTCAGACTTCATCTGATGTCTGAGTGGCCAACCCCGACTCCCTCAGCACCTCCTGAAGGCTGGCGTGTGGATGGTAGGGAGGCAGGTAAAACCCCTGTGTCTAGGGAAAGAGGGCTGGGCCATGAAGGAGGGCATCCTATGCCCCCTTTTTGGTGCTCCTGCCCCAGGCCACTCTGCAGGGCGCACTACCTCCAGGTCTCTAGATGATTCCCTGGGCGCATGACCTGAGACTATTTCTAATCAGGGAGGGAAGCTGTCTCTGCATTTTTGCCAGCACCCAGTCCCCCTTTCCCTGTGCCTGCCTCCCTTAGCCTGCCCTGGACACACTGCCTTTCTGCCATCAGGAGTGGTGTCTGTGGGTCCTTCTCCTGTAAGACCCTCATCCCCCCTGGACTACCTGCTGGGGAAGAAAAGCCCACCCCTCCACTCCCTAGGCACCCAAAAGTGCAGCCACGGTCCTGAGGAACTGTGTGTGCTTTCCTGGATGGCAGCTATTTCAAGGCTTACATTTCACGTCACCTTTATTTTTTAGTTATAGTTGACAAGCCATATCATGCTTCAGATGTACAAATAATGACTCAACCTTCACATACTTGTCTACTCGCTCAGTTGTTGAAAGTCTATTCAACTCATCACCAACCAGAATTCCATGGAGTACTCATGAAACAATGGAACCACTGGGGTTTGGACGGAGTGGATGTAAGCCTGTAGATATAGAAGTTGGAATGTCTAACATTTTCAGCAAGTGAATTTTTATTCTTGAACTTTGTTTGCTCTATTCTGTGTTTGATAGACTTTGTTTTGCACTTTATAAACAATTAAACTGTGCGGGCTGGATGGCTATCTTCCTGCCCCCTTGTACAGTTTGCCTAGAGCTTGCTTGGGCCTGGAGGGGGTTGGGGGTTACAATGCATGCCCCAGCGGCAGTAGCTTGCTCCCAGGATGGCGGCAGGAGGCAAGGTAGGTGGGTCTTTCTTGCACCTCTTCCCAAAAACCAAACTGGGAATAAAACAAAATTGGGGAATTAAAGAAAATGGCTAACGGGAAGGCAGACTGCAAGATAGTGTGTGAGTGAGAGAATGAAAGGAGAGTGTGTGGACATACGAGTAGTGTCTACTTGTGGGTGAGGGACAGCTATATTTCAAAAGACTGTTAGGGATTGCCAGACCAAGCTCCCCTGATCAGGCAGCCTCCATCCACTGCTGCTGAAATCTCTCCCAGAGTGACTAGCTCTGCTGCAGAGATTGCGTCATCTTAAAGGGGAGAGTGGCTGTTATGGAAGACTAAAAATCTCGAGTATCTACAACAACTCCCAGGGAAGAGCTGTGAACCCAGGAACACTGGATCTCAAGCAGCATGAATATGCAAACTCCGACAAGCTCTGCACTTTCCCACGGAAAGGTCAGATTTCGCCCAGAGAAAGGTGAGGTCTGCAGTCCAGGCTGGAGAGAGAAATGCGCACAACGGGACCTAGAGGTTTGGGGAAGTCTGCTTCACACAAAATCCTCAGCTGTTGGAGGTAGTGTGATCCGCAAATGTGGAAGGGGATCCATAGGGCTGCTGGCAGAAGGGAACTCTAAAAAGCAACTGATAGCTGAACTGGGTGCAAAAAGGCAGCCTGAAATTTTACCAGTGTGCAGGCTGCTTAGTGCACAGAGACATTCACAAAGTTGCTCGCATTACCGGAAGGTAAAAGTTGTGAGTTTGTGCACTTCTTCTGGCTCTTTTTTCCTCTTTAAATCCTCGCTTTTGATTACTAAGCTCATTACATAGGATCACCCAATTGGGGACACTAAGAGACTGCAGGAAAAGTTGTTTTTGTGGAACCTGGGGATCAGAGCAGGGAGTAACGATAAGAGAAACAGTTCTGGGTCAGTCCATTCCCCTAAATTAAGTATTTAGTGTGACAGGGAAAACAAAATTGAAATAATGGCTAGAGAGGTTATAGGCCCAGAGGTCAATCGAGAAACATTGCCACCTGAAGGGTTGAATCACAAATTGACTCTTGTGTAAACACAAATAAAGGAGTCCAGGAAGCAAGAAATACTGCCTGCTGGAAAATCAGAACTGTGGCTTACATCACAGAGGAGCAGTCGAATGAAGGGAACTTCAATACTGTCCTGATAGAAAACAGATGTGCCAAACAGAATAGCAGAGAAAGTGAATGACCTTCATTACTGCACATTTTTATTTTTTCATCTTTTACTTAAGAACCTAAACATTTTTCTTTTTTCCTCACTTAATTTTACCTTTTTAATTATTATATTTTTATTTTTAGTCATTATTATTACTATTACTATTTTACCTTTTTTTTTTAAAAGTGTCATTTTATTTTCTCTCTATTTTATTTTGGGATTAGTGTTCTACATTCTATTTTCCTTTTTCCTTTAGCAACATTTTACTCTATCTCAACTTTGCCTTTATGCCAAGACTCTCTTTCTCACTTTTCCTCTTTTGCTGTTCTGTTTCTTTCACCCTATTCCTGCTTTAGATTTTCCCTATTCCTTCTTTATACCCCATTAAAAATTCACCCCACTTATATATCTAATTTCTGATCCCCTGCTCTAAGTACATACACACCTCTCTCTTCTCTTTCTTCACTATCCAAATTTTTTTCTTTCTACCCTTTGTTTGTTCTTTGTTGTTGTTACTGTTTTTTGTTTGTTTTGTTTTTCTAGTTTTTATATTTTATTTTGTTTGATTTTTGCCTTGCTTTTTCTCTGTCCTATTGTTGTTTTTGCTTGATTGTTGGTTATATTTTTAAATATATTTTATTGATTTTTTTTACAGAGAGGAAGGGAGAAGGACAGAGAGCTAGAAACATTGATGATAGAGAAACATTGATCAGCTACCTCCTGCATAACCCCCATTTGGGATGTGTTTGCAACCAAGGTACATGCCCTTGACCAGAATTGAACCTGGGACCTTTCAGTCTGCAGGCTGACACTATCCACTGAGTCAAACTGGTTTTGGATTATTAGATTTTTTTTGTGCTTATTTGTGAAATTGTTTCTCTCTCTTTTATGTTTTGTGTTTGTTTTTTGCTTATGTTTTTCCTCTCCTCACTTGTTATTAGTTGTTGTTTGTAGTTTTCATTATTCTCTGGGTGTTTGTTTGCATTTTTTGGAATTAGTGGTTGTTCTATTGGAGTTTTCTCCCTACATAAATAGTTTCCCCCCTTCGTTTTTATTCTCTTTCTTTTCTCTATTACTTTTCTCCCTTTTATCTATATCATTTTTGCACTCCTTTTATCTTTATCCCCTAATCCTCTTTTCTATGGTGGTTACCATTATTTAGGGTTATTAGTATTGTAAATTGCATTGTGCTTTGTTGTGTTGTATTTTGCGCTTTAAATCAAGGAGAGAGAGAGAGAGCTACATAACCAGATACCCAGAGAAGAGAGTTCATGGGGAGACAAAAAAAATAGCCTGCATATGAAAGAAAAGAAAGCATCACCAGAAAAGGAAGTAAATGAAATGGAGGCAAACAATATGTCAGAGGAAGAATTCAGAGAAATGGTCATAAGGTTGCTGAAAAGAATGGAAAACAAATTCAATAATATGTATAAGAACCAAGAGGAAATGAAGAAGAATCAAGAGAAATGAAAAATGACATAGCTGCTATAAAGAAGTCAATATAAAGTATCATCAGTAGACTAGAAGAAGCAGAGGACCACATCACTGAGCTAGAAGAGAAGGTAGAAAAAAATACCCAAGCAGAGCAGCATCTAGAAAAAAAAATAAACTTAAAAAACAGGAGGAGAGCCTAAGGGAGCTTTGGGATAATACAAAATGAAACAGCATCCACATAATAGGGGTGCCAGAAGGAGAGGAAACTGAGCAAGGAATAGAAAACCTGTTTGAAAAAACAGTGACAGGAAACTTCCCTAATATAGGGAAGAAAAAACTCACACAAATCCAAGAAGCTCACAGAGTACCAAACAAAACGAGCCCCCCAAAACCAACACCAAGGCACATTGTAATTATATTGGCAAACACCAATGACAAAGTATAAGAATCTTAAAAGCTGTCAGAGAGAGATCGAAAGTTACCTACAAAGGACCCCCCATCAGACTAGTGACTGATTTCTCAACAGAAACACATCAGGCCAGAAGGGAATGGAATGAAATATATAAAGTCATGCAAAGGAAGGGTTTGGATACAAGAATACTGTACCCAGGAAGGCTATCAATCAGAATTGAGAGTGAAATCAGGAGCTCCAGAGACAAAAAAAGAACTAAGGGAGTTTATCACCACCAAACTAGCAATGCAAGAAATGCTTAAGGCTCTGCTGTACAAAGGAGAAATAGGAAAGTAGGAACACAAATGTAAAAATAAAAATGATGACAAGCAAGTACCTATTCTATCTAATAAAAGAGTAATATGCAAATTAACTACCAGATACTAGGGCCTCTGCTTGGGTCACTGGGAAGCATGGCCAGCCTGCAAACCACCACAAGCCCCTCATGCAGGCCACCTCACACCTTAAGGAAACCCCCACTCTGATCCCGGACACCCTTCAGGGCAAACCAGCCAGCCCCCACCCATGCACTAGGCCTCTATCCTATCTAACAAAAGAATAATATGCAAATTGACCATCACACAAGATGGCCACCATAAGACAGCCAGCAGGGGAGGGTAACTGGGTAGGGTCAAGCCAGCAGGAGGGCAATTTGAATATCAGACCAGCAGGGGAGGGCAGTTAGGGGTGACAACGCCAGGAAAGGAGAGAAGTTGGGGGTGACTGGGCCTGCAGGGAAGGAGATTTGGGGGGGACCCAGGCATGCAAGGGAGAGTAGTTGGATGGGGGGGGGGGAATCAGATCTGCAGGGGAGGGCAGTCAGGAAAGGAGAGAAGTTAGGGGTGACTGGGCCTGCAGGGAAGGGGATTTGGGGGTGACCAGGCCTACAGAGGAGGGCAGTTAGGGGCAATCAGGCTGTCAGGGGAGTGGTTAGGGAGTGATCAGGCTGGCAGGCAAAAGTGGTTAGGGGCAACCAGAAAGGCAAGCCGGCAAGCAGTTGGGAGCCAGTAGTCCTGGATTGTGAGAGAGATGTCCAACTGCCTGTCTAGGCCCGATCCTACCTGGCAGTCAGACATTCCTCAAGGGGTCCCAGATTGGAGACGGTGCAGGCTGGGCTGAGGGACACACACCTCCATGCATAAAGTTTGTGCATTGGGCCTCTAGTAAATAATAACTTTAAATGTAAATGGATTAAATGCCCCATTTTAAAGACATAGAATAACTGAGTGGATAAGAAAACATGATCCATATAGCTTCTGTCTATAGGAAACCCACCTTGGAAAAAAGGACTCACACAGACTGAGAGTGAAGGGATGCAAAAAGGTTTTTCAGGTGAATGGAAATGAAAGAAAAATGGGGTAACATTACTTATGTCTGACAAATTAGATCTCAAAGTGAAGATCATAACAAGAGACAAGGAAGGCCACTTTATAACACTAAAGGGAGCAATATAACAAGAAGAAATAACTCTGGTTAACATATAGGCACCCAATACAGGAGCACCCAGATACATAAAAAAAGCTTCTGGAGGATATCAAGGGAAAGATTGATAGCAATACAGCCATAGTAGTGGACTTTAATACCTGACTATCACCATTGAAATTGACTTCTAAACAAAAAATCAGCAAAGAAATATCAATCCTAAATGACTCACCAGATTAGATGGAATTAATTGGCACCTTCAAAACAAAGCCATAGAATATACATTCTTCTCAAGTGCACATGACTCATTTTCAAAAATAGATCATATATTGGATGACAGACAAAGTCTCTTCAAATTCAAGAAAAAAGAAATCATATCAAGCATCTTCTCAGATCATAATGGCATAAAACTAGAAATCAACTACAATGAAAACAATAAAAAAAAATCAAACACCTGGAAGCTAAGTAGCATGCTATTAAACAACAACTGGGTTACCAGAGAGATCAAAGAAGAAATAAAAAGCATCATGGCAACAAACAACAATGAAAACACAACAATCCAAAATCTATAGGACACAGTAAACGCAATCTTGTGAGGGAAATTCAAAGCTCTACAAGCCTACTGCAAAACACAAGAAACAATGGTAATAAATTACCTAACCCTACAACTCAAAGAGTTAGAAGGAGAGCAACAAGAAAAGCCCAGCATAAGAAGAAGGAAGGAAATAATAAAGATTAGAGAGGAGATAAATGACATAGAGACAAAATACAAAAAGAAAACACAAAGAACAATACAAAAGATCAACAAAACCAAGAGCTGGTTCTCTGAAAGGATAAACAAGATTGATGAACCTCTAGCCAGGTTCACCAAGAAGGTAAGAGAGAGGATACAAATAAACAAAATCAGAAATGAAATAGGTGAAATAACAACTGATGTTATAAAACACCTTTCTCAGAAAACAACAGGACACTGTAAAAAGAGATAGAGGAAGATATAAACAAATGGAAGAACATACCATGTTAATGAATTGGTAGAATCAACATCATGAAAATGTCCATACTACCTAAAGGAATCTATAGATTCAATGCAATACCTATTAAAACACCAATGGCATATTTGAAAGATATAGAACAAACTCTCCAAAAATTCATCTGGAATAAAAAGAGAGATCTCAAATAGCCACAGCAGTCCTGAGAAAGACCAAAGTTGGAGGGATCACAATACCAGACATCAAACTATATTACCAAACCATGGTTATCAAAACTACCTGGTACTGGCATAAGAACAAACATATAGACCAATGGAACAGAACAGAGAACCCAGAAACTGACCCAAATCCTACAAAATTTACATAGGCAGCAAAATTGCAGACATATTTTGTAGCAATATCTTTACAGACACAGATTCTAGGGTAAGAGAGACTAAGAATAAAATAAATAAATGGTACTACATCAAAATAAAACGCTTCTGCACAACAAGTAAAACCATCAACAAAACAACAAGAAAGCTAAGATTTGGAAACAGCCTAAGTGCCCATCAGCAGATGACTAAATCAGAAAACTATGGTACATCTATACAATGGACTATGACACTACTATAAAAAAGGAGTTCTTACCATTTGCAGCAGCATGGATGCAACTGGAGAGCATTATGCTAAATGAAATAAGGTAGGCAGTGAAGGAAAAATACCACATGATCTCATTCATTTATGGATAATAAAGAACATTATAACTTGATGAACAAAAAAATAGATACAGAGGCAGAGAAGCACCGAATAGACTGTCAAATGACAGTGGAAACACTGGGCAGGGTTGGGGTGGGGGAGAGGAGGTAAGAGATCAATTGAAGGACTTGTATGCATGCATATAAGCATAACCAATGGATGAAAGACACTGACTGGTAAGGGAGGGGTGAGGGTATATGGGGGGAGGGGCGTAGGGGAGGCCGGAAGAAAGTCAATGGGGAAAAAAAGGAGACATATGTACTATTATTTGTAATACTTTAAAAAATTAAAAAAATAAATTGGGGAACACTCACCCTGAACCTTGAGTTACCAACTGACTTAACAAGGAAGGGCAGCGACCACCTGGGGGCAGTTCCCTAAAAGGAGCGAGGCCTAGACCAGTCTGGGCTCCCCAATCCAAGCACCAGAGCCAAGGACAGTGGCCACAGAAAGGCAGGACTTTCAGCTGATGGAGAGGGCTGCAGGAGGTAAAGCCACTCACGCCCAGCCCTGAGTTTTCTTTTAAAAATATATTTTATTGATTTTTTTTTACAGAGAGGAAGGGAGAAGAAGAAAGAGTTAGAAACACTGATGAGATAGAAACACAGATCAGCTGCCTCTTATACACCTCCTACTGGGGATGTGCCCACAACCATGGTACATGCCTTTGACCAGAATCAAACCTGGGACCCTTCAGTCTGCAGACCAATGCTTTATCCACTGAGCCAAACCAGTTAGGTTTTTTTTTTCCTCTCTCCTGTCCTAATACTTAATGATTTATTTTTTATTACATACTTATATTTATTTTTTTAATTCCTTTAATGATTAAAGTATTACATATGTGTCCTTATTCTTAAGGATCCTTATTCTTCCATTTCCCCTTCATTTCCCCACTCATGTCCTCACCCCCCTATTGTCTGTGTCCATTTGTTAGGCTTATATGCATGCATACAAGTCCTTTGGTTGATCTCTCTCCCTTACTCCCACCCTTCCCTCTGAGGTTTAATGGTCTGATTGATGTTTCTCTGTCTCTGGATTTGTTTTTGTTCATCAGTTTATGTTGTTCATTATATTCCATGAATGAGTGAGATCATGTGGTATTTATTTTTCTCTGACTGGCTTATTTCACTTAGCATAATGCTCTCCAGTTCCATCCATGCTTCTGCAAATGTTAAGAACTTCTGTTTTTACCACAGTGTAGTATTCCATTGTGTAGGTAATACCAAGGCTTTTAAATCTATTCATCTGCTGATGGGCATTTAGGCTGTTTCCAAATCTTAGCTATGGTGAATTGTGCTGCTCTGAACAGAGGGGTGCATATGTCCTTTCTGATTGCTGTTTCTGTTTTCTTGGGATATATTCCTAGAAGTGGTATTATTACTGGTCAAATGGCAATTTCATTTTTAGTTTTTTGAGGAAACTCCATACTGTTCTCCACAGTAGCTGCACCAATCTACATTCCCACCAGCATTGCATGAGGGTTCCTTTTTCTCCAAATCCTCACAAGCACTTGTCATTTGTTGATTTGTTAATGATAGATAGCCACTCTGACAGGTGTGAGATTGTATGGCAATGTCATTTTGATTTGCATCTCTCAGATAATTAGTGACTTTGAGCATGTTTTCATATGCTTTTTGCCATTCCTTCTGTCATCTTTCGAAAAATGTCTATTTAGGTTTGTTGCCCATTTTTTTATTCTTTTTTCTTTTGTCATAGGAGGAAGGAAATAATAAAGATCAAAGTGAAAGTAAATGACACAGAGACCAATAAAACAGTATAAAAGACCAACAAAACCAAGAGCTGGTTCATTGAAAAGATAAAAAAAGTTGATGAACCTTTAGCCAAACTCATCAAGAAACAGAGAGAGGACCCAAATAAATAACATCAGAAATGAAAGAGGTGAGGTAACAATGGATGTCACAGAAATACAAAGAATTGTAAGAAAACACTATGAGCAACTATTTGCCAACAAACTGGGCAACCTGGGTAAAATGGACAAATTCCTTGAAACATACAGTCTCTGATATCTACATCAGACACCCTGAATAGACTGCTAACAATTACAGAAATGGAAGCTGTAATGGAAAAATCCCAGCAAACAAAACAGCTTCAGAGTGGAGTTTACCAAACAGTTTAAGAAGAACCAACACCCATGCCAGAATGGCTATCATTAACAAATCAACAAATGACAAGTGCTTGTGAGGATGCAAGTTTGAGAACTACTCCAGAAAACCCAAGAGGAAGGTATAGTTTCAAGCTCTTTCTATGAGACCAGCATTACCCTAATCCCAAAACCAGATAAAGGCAACTCAGAGAGAGAGGATTACAGGCCAATATCCCCAATGAATACAGATGCTAAAATACTCAACCAAATATTAGCAAATTGGACTCAACATTACATTAGAAAGATCAGACACCATGTCCAAGTGGTATTTGTTCCAGGGATGCAAGGCTGGCTGGTACAATGATATGGGTGGAGGGGCAGGGTGACAGGAAGGTCTGTGGCTGCTGTGTGGTCTTCCAGACGGAAGGTGAGAGGTGGTTCTGCAGGTGGTGGTAGTGCAGGCAGGGGTGTGATCAGATCTAGGGACCCTGTTGGGTGAGGAAACAGGAGACCAGCAGACTCATTTCCCCTCAGACATTGGTCTGCAGACACTCAGTGTGAACAGAGCCTCCCCTGGGTTCATACTGAACAGTAGGTGAACTGCCCCCTGGGGCCCGTGGCCCCGCATCTGGAAGCTCAGGGGTGAGGCCCGGGCAGGTATGTTGGTTAGAGTCCCATGGCGACTTTGCTCCTGTGAGTAATCAAAATACCAGCTGGGGAAGACTGGTGTGGTCAATGCCCTGCTTAACTTTGCCTCCCCTGGCTGAAGATGACAAGAAGCTGGAGGGCAAGGGACATGCACAGCCCTTCCACCCTACCCCTCTGTTGGTTGGAGAAGGGGGTAGGAGGCCAGACAGGAAAGGCCGCCCACTACCTCTGCAGGATGGAGTCCTTTCTCCTTGCAGAGCTGCGTTTTTTCTGTGTTGGGGCTGTGCGAGGGATTTGCACTTACAGGTGTGTAAGCTTCTGTACTCATACATCTGAGGCCAGGAGGAGAGAGTTGGAGCAGGTGGCTCTGGCCAGGGTGTCCCACTTGCTTCAGCCAGTGCTAGCAGGAGGGGCAGGCCCTCGGTGCTGGGCTGTGTGGAGCCCTTCTCAGAGTGGGGCTCTGTGGGCTCAGCACCCATGTCCAGTTGTTGGCAGGGGTCTGGAAAAACTCAGAGGGAGTCAGCTGGACCACTGACTTTGCCACCAGGCCAGGCCTGCCCTGACATGGCCACACTCCCAGGCCTCAGCTGGCCTGCGGAGGAAGCTGTGCCCTTCTGGGTCCAGAGTCAAAGCCAGAGAAGAGAGCCCACACCTGGAGCTGCGCTGGGCTCGTTCTGTTTTGGCATTTTCTGTTTTTGTTTCTCTTAGGAATGTCTTGACATCAACCTGCCATGTGTTTGGATCCCCCTTGACCTCCATATCAAGGCCCACTTCCTGCCAGGAAAGCCCACCCGAGCCCACCCCCAGCACAGGGGACTCATGGGGGCTTAGCAGGCAGGCCAGGGACCAGGCTGTGTCTGCTGAGTATCCGTGCTGATAGAGTATCTGGAGCCCTTTGCATGTTATTTCCTTGGGTCCTCACAACTGCCCTGGGTTCTGGATTAAGCAGCTGAAGTTAAAGGACTAACAGTCCTCTGGATGTCCATCTAGCAAATGGTAAGGCAGGGCTGAGTCCACAGGTTCCCCCTCATGCTGCTGCTGGCCACCTGGCCCTGCAGGCAAGAGCCCAGACATGCCCACTCACCCTGCAGCTCCTTGGCTCTCTATACTGACCCACATCCCAAGAGCCAGGTCTCTGCTCCCAGCCAGGGCCAGAGTTTCCTAGACAGCTGATGTGGTCTGCTGCCTGTTCCCCCCTCTGGCCTCCATGCTGGATTGGCTCCTCCCAATGTGAGCCCAGCCCAAGCCTTTGTCTGCTGATGCAGCCTCTAGCCACTGCATTTTTCATAGGCAGTGCTTGGCCAAGGAGAAGGGGTGCTTCTGGCAGCAGCCCAGGGAAGACCACCAGGCTGGCTGCGCATGCAGGCCTGGCTTTCACCGCATGCCAGGGTGAAGGGAAAATACGTCTGGGTTTATAGGGGAAATTCATGGTAAACTGGTGTTCAGAAATCGTGTCATAAAGTCTGACACAACTACTGAAAGTGGGCAGCAAATCTGAAACCTAATTTCTTGGTTGCCAATCTTTGAAAATTTAGTCCCTGAGAATATGCATTCCTAGGACCAAATCACAATGTTGCAGGAAGGAGGGCTTTTTGCTAAACAGTGCTGGGATTATTGAGCATCTAAATAGAGAAAACCAGGCCCTGACCCTCATCTCACACCAGACACATGCAAAATCAGATCTCTGTGGATTTAGATGTAAGTGGGAAGGCCAACTGTTTTGGCTTAGAAGGTGGTATATGTATCCACCAAGGCTCAGCCAGGAAAGACGACCAGGAGCGCGCGCACGTGTGTGTGTGTGGTATGCACTGCATGCCAACCCAGTAGGGATGGCCACAGTAGGTGCCCAGGAGGAAGGCATTGGAGTCCAGCTCAGGGAGTGGCTGATTCCTTAAAGACCTTCTAGAGACTGCGCCAGGCCCATTCAGGTCAGTCTCCCTTTGATGGTCTTTAAGTCAACTGGCTGGGGACTTAATCACGTCTGCAAAACCCCTTTCCAGCAGCTCCTCGCCTGTATCACCCGACTCAGGCCCGGTGAGACCTTTGCCTGTCCCATCAGGCCCTGTACACAACTCCCCTGACCATCCTTGCTCCTGGGCCCAACAGGCCAGCCAGGCCTTGCCCCATCTGTGCCCCCAAGAAAGCAGGCTGCCTTTCTGATGTGGAACAGGCAGAGAGCAGTGTAGGTTGGCCTCATTGAATCGGAGAGGTGACTTTAATTTGCAGTAAGCAACAGATCTCCCTCAATTGGCTTAGACAATGAGGATCATTTTAAAAAATTGAGATGTGATTCACATACCATAAAATTCACCCTTTTAAAGTATATGATACAGGGCTTTTTAGTGTATTAACAGAGCTGTGCAGTCTCTACCACCAAGGGCAGAGCAGCTCACCCCACCCCCTTCAGTCTTGTGACTGCCCGTGTTCTCCCTACTTTTTTCTCCCCTGCCATTGGCAGCTAGAAACCAGCCTTCTGTTCCTTTGGTTTTATCTGTTTTGGGTGTTTCATGCAGATAGAAGGCTTCTGTGTCTGGTCTCCTTCATTCAGCATTCGATTCCTGAGGTTCATACATGTCAAAGTATGTACCAGTGAGTTGTTCCTATTTATCGCCAAGTAACATCCCATTGCATGGATATGCCATTGCTGTATCTGTGCCTAGGGCACTGGTTCATCCTTGTGAACATCCCTGCTGCTCTTTCAAAGCTGGCACATGTGCTGCCACTGAAGGTCCCACTCACACCTCGACCAATGGATGGGCAGAGGTGCCCTTAGGCTCTGCTGCAGAAGCATCTGCCGCCTCATGTCTTTTGCATTTCCCTGTCTATCTCCACCAGCTCTGCCTTCTTGGGGTTCCCAGTTCCTAGTCCAAAGCTTGGCTGCCTTGGCAGAGGCAGGATAGCTAGGGGTCCACTGGGTTGGGGCTGGCAGCTCTGTGGGGTTACAGGTTGGTTTCAGGGCTGGCGCACAAACTCACAAGTAAGAGGTCTTCAACCTCCAGCTTCCCAGCTCCATTTGTGTCTGCACGGTGCTCAGTAGCATAGGAGCTAGGGCTCTGGGTGAGGGGTGTGGCTCAGAGCATCTAGGGAGCATGTGGTGGCTGATTCCATGAGAAGCCAGGTCCACCTGACAACAGCACCCAAACTTTCCCCACCGCACCTCCCTGCCGAGGGCTTGTGTCATTTTGGTGTTAAGTGTCCTCAGAGGTTGGGTGCCTGGGAAATGCCTGGGAGTTAAGTGAGTGGTGAGTTCTGGTTTGCAGTTCCCTTGTCTGATCTTGAAGGCTGACACAAAAGAGATGGCCAGAGAGGGATAAAGCAGATCTCAGGTTTTGCATGAAAGGTCACAAAAGACCTGCCAAGGATGGGAATAGAGGTTCTAGGCCAAGGGAATGCATACCCAAAACAGAGCTGAGGTTCTGGGGAGGGGCAGGCTCTGAACCAGGGATGGAGACACTGCTCTGCTGTGGTGTTTTTTTTTTTTTAAGTGGGGCATTCTGTGGGGTCTGTGGGCTGTGTGTGCTTGTAAATATGTGTATGAGAGTGTTTCTGTTGATGTTTGGATTAATCTGTTTAAAGATAGGGCACGTCCCACTTTGCTGGGGGCCCAGACTGGACACGTGGCAGGGATTGCAGGATCTCTAAGGCATCAGTGCCAGAGACTTAAGGTTTGAACTTTGAGAAGCTTTTGTCTGGGCATCTGTAATGTAACTTTGGTTACTTATGTTATTTGCCAGCTTAGTTTGCTCTTCCTGTTTTATGAACATAGGGAATCCTCTGTCTCTGCTCTCTGTGTGCTTTGTGCCACTTAGAACTAAAGGTCATTTTGCTGAGCTGGGTTAAGATTCTAAGATTCTAAGGCTAATTTGAAAGTGTAAAATTTGCGAAGGGTGCATATATGTTAACCCAGGGAAGTTTAAACAAAGGTCAGAATACTAGCTAAAATTGTAGCCTGCCTGGAGCTAACAACCATGATCTCCCCGACCTGAGGGAAAATGGGAAGGGGAAGAGGAAAAAAGGGCAGTTTTACTCTGAAAAATGGCTTTTAGGTTTTAAAGTGGCAGAATGAGAGGTGTCCCTTGCCAAACCATGCAGGCACCTGGGGGTGGGGCAGGGCGGGGAAATTTGCGGAGCCCTGCTCAGAAACGCCTCTGTTAAACCTCTGGCACACAGTTGATACACATTGTTGGTAGTGCCAGAACAGGGTGGTTTGTGCCTGCCTGTGACATCACAAACCCGGGCAGACTAGCAAAGCGGAACTGAGGCTGGCTACGGGGTGGTCACAGCGTGGTTGCTTTTGCTTCCATGGGGGTATGGTGGGGAGGGAATGGGCAGGTGATAGGCGTGTCCTCCCAGCGTTTCTCTGCAAAGGATAATAGTCCAAAAGCATATTGTATATGTCTGTGCTTCTGTGGTATTACTAGAATATTAAAATTTATTAGCAAGATTGAAAAGGATTAATTCTGTTGTCTGGACCAAATTTTTAATGTTAGTTTAAATTTGATAATTTTCAGATTGAGTATATTTTGGCAGCTCCTCTGAGTATACGCTCTCAAGAATTTAACTGAGAGCCCTAGCTGACTTGGCTCAGTGGATAGAGCATCGGCCTGAGGACTGGAAGGTTCCAGATTCGATTCAGCTCAAGGGCACGTGCCTGGGTTGTGGGCTCTGTCCCCAGTAGGGGATGTGCAAGAGGCAGCCAGTGATTCTTATCATTGATGTTTCCATCTCTCTCTCCCTCTCTTGTCCTCCCTGAAAACAATAAAAATAATATAAAAAAAAAGAATTTAACTGAGAGACAACATTGTGACACCCCAAGGGCCCTGGGGTGGCACAAAGATGTATTTTTTCTTCCTAAAAAGAAATATTTTTAACTAAATTAGACTGATTCAATGTACTTGAAATTGCATGAGCAGCTCTGTCAAAAATTAATAACAATGTTCTATTCAGATACATGTACTTTGAATGTTATAGAGGTTTCAGTCTGCTTCAGAAAAGAACTTGCAGATTCAGAGCCAAGGCCAAACAGAAAACTTTCAGAAATAGCACAGATCCAGACAGGGACACAGGGCAAGGTGATAATTTTCTGTGTGTGCAGTAACACTCTGGGTGTTTTGCGTTTCACTTATTGGGATTTATAAATTGTTTTCAAAGTTTAATACACCGCCTGCAATAAGCCATGTGCTATATACAAATGTTTGTTGTATTGGAAAGTTGTTATCCCAGACTGTTATAAAGTACAGGTTTTTATCAGTTGCATTTTAAACAAATCTATAACATGCCACTTTTGAATTTTGTCATATTGGACAGCCATTGCCTTACTTTGGTGCATTTAAATCTTTAGAAAAACCCATGGAAAGGACGCTGACTTACTCTAAATTGCAGGCCTCTAAGCAGGTCATATGTTTGAACTAAAAGGGGTTTGTAGAACTTCAGGGAATTATTAAAAGTATATATAGAAGGTGGTACCCCCCTTCCAGCATACCTGACTGAACTAAACAGATAAGCACTAAATATTCAGGGGTAAATTCTAAGCTTAAAAAATGAGAAATAAAAATCTCTTCCACCAATATTCACCATTAATAAAAAGTAGAAGAGATACTTTTTTCCCCTAAATTTTTCCCTGTAAAGTCAACTAGCATGTCCCTCTCCCAGGCACTTTGGGGGAGCAACCAAATTGCCTGGTTTAAAGGAAAGTCAAACCCCTGAGGTGACATTTTTAAGGTTTGGAAGTAAAACAGCATAAATTAAGGTTCAATTAAAACTAAGAGTCAAGCTGGTGAGCAAGGAATTTAAATCCTTTCCCCCAAATCAGGCAGAGGATGAAACTTTTAATGACGAGGGCATACTGTACAAGGGGTGGGCCTGGAGCTGTTTATACTTCCCTCAGATCCTTGGACGTTGGCCAAACCAGAGTTCAGGCTACTGTGTAAACTCTCTTAAGTCCTCAGCCTAGAGTAGACCCTCAGAAATTCAGTTCAGCAGGCACTCCAACCACCCAGTTCAGTGGCTACTCCAACCACCCAGTTCAGTGGTTACTTCAAACACCTCACAGCCACACAGGCCCTTTCTAATCACAGACAAGGGGCTGAGAGCAAGACACAGGGTATGCATGCTTCCTCCAGTAGAGAGAGAGGCAGGAGGTGGCCTCTGAGCAGCGAGTTGTTACCTCAGTAGTGAGTGCGGTTGTGGATCCACCCTGTAGTCTTGTTTGTGGCTGCATGTGGCAGGGTGCCCCTCATTCCAGGTTTAAGAGTGGAGACGCCCTTTAGCCTTGGCAGGTGGGGGTGCCTCACTGACATGGACGCTTTCTAAGCACAATGGACACAGGAGACATTCTGTGCTTCTTTCTATTCTTCTTTCTTTCAGAGGGGGAGTGTGTTCTCTACAAGACAAAGGACAGTCTTTAGGATGTATTCTCGAGAAATGGATAAGTTTGACCCACAAACGCTAAAGAAGAGACACTTGATTGTTTCTGCCCTGAGGTTTGGCCTCAATACCAGCTAGAAAAGTGTGAAAGTGGCCCCAGGGGAGATTTAGTTGTAAGGCCACCATACAGTTCGACACTTTTGTAGAAAAAAAAATAGGAAACGGTCTGAAGTCCCCTGTGTTCCAACTATCTATGGGGCAGGCCAGATTTATTCAGGAACTATAAACTATATCCCTCGCTCCTGGCAATAACAACCCACGGAGGGAGAGGCACAGACTGTGCCCCTGCCCAGGGCTGAGCCAACCTTAGCTTGCCCCAAGACAGAGGAAGGATCTGGCGTACTTTAGCCCAGATTCCCTTTTAACCCAGGACATGAGATAAATTAAAAGTGGTCTAGGAAAGTTCTCAGAAGACCCTGAGAAATATATTGAGGTCTTCCAAAACCTCATTAAGTATTTCATCTCTCATAAAGAGACATCACCCTCATATTAAACCTGATCCTCTCAGCCACTGAAAAGCAAAACATACTAGAAAAGGCAAGGGAATTTTCTTATTTATGCTGGGGGAAAAGAAGACTCTGAGGAAAGAAACAGGGATTTCGTAACAGGACAAGAGGCCGTTCCCTCTGTGGACGCTCAATGGAATTCTGAAACTGAAAGTGGAAAATAAAGCACTGCCAGTTCTGTGTTACAGAAGGCCTCAAATGTAGTAAAACAAAGCCTGTCAACTATTTTATGTTATAGTACTGTAATAATAATAAGGATACAATACAAACATAAAATAAGAAATTGGGTGTGACATATTAGAGAGTGGAATGAAGTGTGAACGCCCTTAAAAGAGATGTGCATGTAAGAGATAAAAAACTTTGTACCCCACATGTAAAGATCAGATAGCAGAACACCTGGAACCCGCTGATAAGACACATAGAAGACATACTGAAGATGTCTGCTTGAGCACATAAAAGAGAACAAGCTTCGAAGGAGATTAGAGCCACTTGTCTGCTCCTCCACACTTTTCGCTCCCCTTCCTGCATCCTGTCTGAGCTCTGCGCTCTGCCGTGGACCCTGGGTCCTAACCTGAGCCACAAGCCAAGGCCTCTACAAGACGCCGAGCAGCAGCTGCAACGTCCAACGTCCAGTGTGTGTGTCTGTCAGAGCGGATCTCCGAGTGGCCTGCAGAGGTCTGGAAACCACCAGGACTTTGGTAAATAAACCGCGTGTGATTCGTGCATTGCCTGTCTGTCTCCTGTGTAATTTATGCTCGGCCAATATTTAATAAGTGCCTTGAGTCATTGGTATAAGTCCATTCTATTGGCAGAGGATACTCTTGGCCACCTGTGCTTGTGTCCTTAGAGAAATTCTGGGACACTCTAAACTAACCACCATCAATCAAGGGGCTGACAAGAACCCCTTGGCTTTTCTAGAAAGGCTTAGGGAGGCATTGGCTAAGCATACCAACATTACCCTAGATTCAGAATTGGGACAACTAATTTCAAAAGACAAATTTATAACCCAGGCTGTCCCAGACGTTAGGAGAAAATTGCAGAAATTGGCTATTAGTCCTGAAAATACTTTAGAGAATCTCTTGAAGATTGCCACCTCTGTGTTCTATAACAGAGGCCAGGAGGAGGAAAAGAGGAGAGAGCAGGTTAAGACTACAGAAATAGAGATGATCATAGTAGCTGTGCTTTGGGAGAGCAGGATCCCCAGTCAGATCCTGGAGGCGAACAGTCAGTATGGTCACTTGTCATAAGTGTGGCCAAGTTAGACAATGTGTTGGAATTGCCCCAGAGGCATATTAGATCCCCGAAGCCCCTCCCCTGCAGGCTTGATTGCCCCCAACTGCCTTCCCTTGCAAACCTGGTCCCCCCAACTGCTCTCCCCTGGAGGCCCCGTCATCCCCATCTTCCCTGCCCTGCAGGCCTTGACCCACCCAACTGCCCTCCCCTGCAGACCTGGACCTCCCTAACTGTCCTCCCCTGCTGGCCATCTTGTGGCAGCTATCTTGTGTCCACATGGAGGCAGCCATCTTGTGTGTTGAAGTGATGGTCAATTTGCATATTACTCTTTTACTAGATAGGATAACATACAAAGATACAGCCTCCTTTGTAGGAATAGAACAGAAGGGGTGGTTAAGTAAGGCATATGGAGCTGCAGCAAGCACCAACTAAGGGGAGGGCAAAAGGGAAGAGGAGGTTGACACTGGAGCCAAGACCCTAGAGCTGTTGCTGGAAGTAAGGATCCTTTCTGAATGCCACGTTCTGAGGCTGAACTAATTAGTCAAACTGAGGCAGAGGTGGGTGGCCTTATCAGCCATTTTTGGTGCCCTTTATCCTTCCTACCCCAGCTCTGTTGTAAAACCCCAGAGCCCTGGATTCCAAAGGCCCCATTCAGAGCAGAGGCCCTGGAAGTGGGTGAGAAGAAGGAAGTAGTGCAAGTTTGAAAGCCAATATGCCTGTGTATTGAGGGATGGCCAGAGACAGTTGTGAGAGGTAGCCAGAGAAGGGCTCTCATAATATTCTTTTGTGGGGGCCACAGAGAAGAAGGCCAGGAGAGTATGGTAGAGATGGGGCACCATGGCCCCTGTCTGTCTGCTGCAGTGTATGTGGAGAAAAGGGTCTGCCTCTGAGAAGGGGCCAGGCCAGGCTGGGTGACCATCTTGAGTTCTGGCTGAGGTGATGGTCTTCTGCCTGAGATGCCATCTGACTGGTGATGGCAGAGGGCTCAGTGTCTTTTCGCTTCTCCAAGAACATGTGGTCAATGAGGAATGTGGTCTTCACTCTCACATCCAGACCTAGGGGAACTATAAGCCAAAGCCATCTGCATCTGCGAGGGCTTCTTGGAGCAGCCCCAATTCCCAACCCACTGCTTGCTGATGCAGCCCACACTGTGGGACTCACCTGGAGTCTTCCCCTCAACGTTGGTGTCTGTGCCATAGCTACAGGTCCACAGGGCCGCACCACTCACAGGATTGTATGGCAATCAGCATCTTGAATGGGGAACTTGGGGAGGAAGGGATGCCAGGTCTGCAGCACATGGCCAATGGTGGTGCCTCGTGGCAACTGTACTTATATCTCTCAGTCCCGGAGTGCCATGGTTGGGAAGGGGCTGGTGGCCCCGCATAACAACCGTGCACAGCAGTTGCTCTCTTCAGCCACCTGACCCCGGGCTGTCCATCCCTGAGTGCAGTTCCTACTGGTTACTTGTCTCTAATCCTCATGCAGCCCTCTGGTGAATCAGGATCTGATCTATTGGCACCAAAAATTCAAGGCCAGAAGGCACCCTAGGCAGTGGCAAGAGGGGGGCAGCAGGCTCCAGGGCACTGGGGCCAGGCGAGAGGAAGAGAGCGAAGCTGGGCACAGGGGCAGAAATATGGGCGGGCGATGGCACCTGTCTGGCCCAGGATGCTACACTGGCTCTGGGAACCCAGCAATCACAGGCTAGGGAGGAGTGGGAGAAGGGATATAGCCTGTGGCAAGTATCCTGCCATAGGAGAGGGATGAGGGTTGTCGCTATACCAGAAGCTAAGTTCTACAAGTGGAGGCAAATTCAGAGACAGCCTGACAGACACAGACAGACATAAAGATGAACATGCATACACAGAGAATCAGCTGTGCCAGGCGTCCATCCAGGGTCTCTCAGGCAGCACCTCTGACTGAAGGAGAAACTGAAAGTGTCAGCAGGTGGGGCAGAGTACCTGAGACTCTGGATTCCCTCTGGGGTTTGCAGAACTACCCCTCCCTTTGTTCTCCGATTCTCTGCAGAGGCAGCTATTGGCAGATGGCAGGATAGATGGATCAGTGATCAGACTGACAGCCCAACCTCTAGGGAGGTTTTCTGAACCCTCTGTGTCCTCCACTCCTTGAAGCCCCTAAAATAGTTGGAGTGCCAAGTGCTCAGAGGCTCCCTTGAGCTCGTGAAGGTGGGTCCTTGGTCATTGGTTTTTATTTTTACTTGTCATTGGTTTTTATTTTTTTTATTACATTTATTCCGTGTGCAGTGATCACACTTCATCTGGAGCGGGGTGGGCTCAAGTGACCTTGTGGAGCATCTAGGGAGGGGAAGGAGCTGTAGTGCTCAAGGCCAAGTTCCAGGAGGCTGGCAGCGCTATTGGGATCATGCTGGCAGCACTGGTCTGTTGGTTCCTGGCCTGTCTTCTTGAGATTGCACCTGCAGGACTACTAAGGGAGCCAGTCCCCTGTTCCACTCCACCTCCAACACCAATTGATTGGAGTCTGAGGGCCAGGAGGAGGGACCAAGAGGTCTTTCTTTCAGCCTCTTGCCAGTCACTGCTGTCACTGATTGATCAGCTCCTGCTACCTCAGCTCCCTAGCCTGGCAGTGGAGCCTTCCAGTCATTGTGGATATGATGGACCCAAGGATTTTATATATAATAGGATATATATATATATCTCCTATCTAATAAAAGAGTAATATGCAAATTAACCATCACTCTGCTACACCCACCAGCCAATCAGGAGTGAATATTCAAATTAACCCCAACCAAGATGACTGCGGCCATGGAGTGAGCAGGAGGGAGGCTTGGGTTTCCCCAGCAATGGAGGAAGCCATGCTTTCCACACATCCTCGCATGTCTAGGCCTCCACTCAAGGCTAAAAAGTTTCAATTATAGAAGATAAATATATCCCAACAAAAATGGCAGCAGCCACGAAGCTGGAGAGAGCAGGAGCCTAGGGTTGCCCCTGGTGATGGAGGAAGCCAAGCTCTCTGCACACTCTGACCAGCCAGGCCTCTGCTTAAGGCTACAAAGTTTAAATTATAAATAAATCCCAGATACCAGGGCCTCTACTTTGGTCTCCAGGGGGTGTGGCCAGTCTGCCAACCACCACAGGCCCCTTGCCTAGGCCACTCCACAGCCCAAGGGAACCCCCACCCTGATCTGGGATACCCTTCAGGGCAAACCAGCTGGTCCCCAACCATGCACCAGGCCTCTATCCTATCTAATAAAAGAGTAACATGCAGATTGACTACCACTCCAACACACAAGATGGCTGCCCCCATGTGGTCAAAGATCCTGCCCCTATGTAGGCACAAGATGGCCACCACAAGATGAGAGTGCAGTTGGAAGGGACCAGGCCTGCAAGGGAGGGCAGTTGGGGGTGATCAAGTCTGCAGGGGAAGAGAGTTGGGGGCGACCAAGCTTAAAAAAAGGGCAGTTGGGGGGACCTAGGTCTGTAGAGGAGAGCAGTTGGGGGGGACCAGGACTGCAGGGGAGGGCAGTTAGGGGTGACCAGGCCTGCAGGGGAGGGCAGTTAGGGGCAAATAGACTGGCAGGGGAGCAGTTAGGCATCAATCAGGCTGGCAGGGAAGTGGTTAGGGGGTGATCAGGCTGACAGACAGAAGCAGTTAGGGGTAATCAGGAAGGCAGGCAGCCGAGCAGTTGGGAGCCAGCAGTCCTGGATTGTAAAAGGGATGTCCAACTGCCCATTTAGGGCCAATCGGGATTGAGCCTAAACGGGCAGTCAGACATCCCTCAAGGGGTCCCAGATTGGAAAGGGTGCAGGCTGGGCTGAGGGACCCCCCTCCCTCCAATGCACAAATTTCATCCACAGGGCTTCTAGTATACTAATAAAAGGGTAATATGCTAATTAGACTAGACATTTTCTGGACTTTTTTCCGGATAAAGCCACAGTGGTGGGGGCCAAGGCAGAGGCAGATAGGGGTGATTATGCCTGCAGGAGAGGGCAGTTAGGAGGGATCAGGCAGGCAGGCAGAGTGGTTGGGGCAATCAGGCCGGCAGGCAGGGGCCAGGGGTCTTGAATTGTGAGAGGGATGTCCAAGGGGTCCAGAATTGGAATGGGTGCAGGCTGGGCTGAGGGACCCCCCATGCATGAATTTTGTGCCCCAGGCTTCTAGTATATATATCACACATTTCTCTCAGAGTAAAATGTGCTGAATTGTAGTCTATAGGACAGTTTATGCTACCACTACCATCAATCAAATCAGAACCACTTCTCAAATCTCTGAGCCTTATTGACAGAGAAGCACTCAATTGAGCAGGGCGAAGTCTGTGCCATAATGAACACTTCTTGCAACAAGCAACTCTGCTAAAGGAAAAGGCCTCACAGTCTCTTGTCCCAGAGGTCTGGGCAACAATTAAAGACATAATGCCATCCCTCTTAGCTCTCTCCCCTTCTCAGACCTTGGCTTATACTGTTTGTTATTACTCATCTTTAACCATCTCCTGTTTAACCTTTGGTGTGTCTCATATCTTCCCATCTAGAAGTTCTAAAGCCACAACTAATCTTCTGCACAGAATTGCTACATCCATCTTGCATGGACTCTTAGATAGCCCACTTCCAATGGGACCCTGACTGCCTCCCCCAAACGACAACCCCTTTGCCAGCAGGAAGCAGCTAGAAAGACTGGCATCCCCTGTCCCCAGTGGTAGCTGGGGTTTCCTATTTGGAGAGGGGACTGAAATAGGAATTTTTTGTTTGTTTGTTAAATAGACAGGTTTAGGGAATTTTTTAAATTAAGGGGGACTATGGAAAAAACATGGCTACAGAGTTGCAAAAGGGCACATTTGCATAAGGCAGGGAAGTTTGGAGAGGCAGAAGTTACATTTCTTTTTCACTTGTTCTACATATTATAACATTTTTTTAAAATTTAGTAGATCTTTATTGTTCAAATTATTATAATTGTTTCTCCTTTTCCCTTCATAACTCCCCTCCACCCCACCCTCTGCTCTTACTTCTCCCCCACTGTCCTCATCCATAGGTGTGCGATTTTTGTCCAATCTCTCCCTGCCACCCCCATCTCTTTCCCCCTGAGAATTGTCAGTCTATCCCCTTTCTATGCCCCTGATTTTATTATATTCATCAGTTTATTCTGTTCATCAGATTTTTAATTCATTTGATTTTTAGATTCACTTGTTGATAGATATGTATTTGTTGTTCATGATTTTTATCTTTGCCTTTTTCTTCTTCTTCCTCTTCTAAAAGAGTACCTTTCAGCATTTCATATAATACTGGTTTGGTGTTGATGAACTCCTTTAGCTTTTTCTTCTCTGTGAAGCTCTTTATCTGACCTTCAATTCTGAATGATAGCTTTGTTGAGTAGAGGATATTGATGAGATGATGTGGATGAGATGATGTTTTGACTCCTGGTGGGTCCCCAGACCATGCTTATCGGTTCTGCTTGCTGTATTCACAGCTGAGTCATCTCCTCCATCTCTTTGCATAGGCCTTGAAAAGGAAACTTAAGAAAAACACAACCCTCTATTCACATAAGTATATGCATGTCCCTGATTCTATTATATTAATCAATTTATTCTGTTCATCAGATTTTTAAAAAATATTTTTTATTGATTTTTTACAGAGAGGAAGGGAGAGGGATAGAAAGTAAGAAACATCGATGAGAGAGAGACATTGATCAGCTGCCTCCTGCATGCCCCCTACTGGAGTTGTGCCCGCAAGCAAGGTACATGCCCCTGACTGGAATTGAACCTGGGACCTTTCAGTCCACAGGCTGATGCTCTATCCACTGAGCCAAACCGGTCTCGGCATGTTCATCAGATTTTTTATTCATTTGATTTTTATTCACTTGATAGATATGTATTTGTTGTTCATAATTTTTATCTTTACCTTTTTCTTCTTCTTCCTCTTCTTAAAGAATATCCTTCAGCATTTCATATAATATTGGCTTGGCGGTGATGAATTCCTTTAGCATTTTCTTGCCTGTGAAGCTCTTTATCTGACTTCCAATTCTGAATGATAGCTTTGCTGGGTAGAGCACTCTTGGTTGTAGGTTCTTGCTATTCATCACGTTGAATATTTATTGCCACTCCCTTCTGGCTTGCATAGTTTCTGTTGAGAAATCAGCTGACAATTGTATGGGTGCTCCCTTGTAGGTAATTAACTGTTTTTCTTTTGCTGCTTTTAATATTCTCTCTTTGTCTCTTGCTCTTGACATTTTAATTATTATGTGTTTTGGTGTGGTCCTCTTAGGATTCCTTTTGTTTGGGGTTCTGTGCACTTCCTGGACTTGTAAGTCTATTTCTTTCACCAGGTGGGGTAAGTTTTTAGTCATTATTTCTTCAAATAGGTTTTCAGTGTCTTGTTCTTTCTCTTCTAATGGCACTTTCATCATTCAGATATTGGTATGCTTGAAGTTGTCCCAGAGGCTCTTTACACTGTTTTCATATTTTTGGATTCTTTTTGCTTTTTGCTTTTCTGGTTGGGTGTTTTTTGCTTCTTTGTATTTCAAATCTTTGACTTGATTCTTGTGATCCTCTAGTCTGCAGTTGGATCTCTGTATATTATTTTTTATTTCAGTCAGTTTATGCTTAATTTCTAGTCGGTCCTTTTTTATATCCTTGAGGGTTTTGCTAAATTTTTTGGCTTTTTCTATAAAATTCTTTAAAAACGTTATGACTATAGTTTTGAACTCTATATCCAGTAGTTTGCTTTCCTCCATTTCTTTCATTTGAGACCTTTTTCTTTGTCTCCACATTTTTGCTACTTCCCTGAGTTGATAGAGTGGCTTTGTGTGCTAGGTGTCTTATAGGGACCAATGGCTCAGCTGCCCAATTACCTAAGGTGGATACCCTTGATACACTCCTTTGTGGGCTGTGTGCACAGTCTTGTTGTAATTAAGCCTTGATTGTTGTTGGTATCATTGGGAGGGATTTACCTCCAGGCCAATTGACTGTGAGGATCAGCTGTGTCTACTATGTGAGAACTTCTATGCTAGAGACATCCTTATGGGGCAAGACTTGCTTCAGCGGGGATTTGGTGCTCACTGAGTTTTCCCCTTGAGTGTGTCCCTTATGGATCTGAGGAGTTGTAATATGGATGTTCCCACTCTGACCCCTGGGAACACTGTCTCTTGGATCTCCAAGGAGGTTCTAATTTAGCCTCTGCCTGAGTCCATCCATTAGGAGCTATAGAGAGATGTGCAGATTCCTTCTCTTTGTTTGGGTTTTAGAGGTGTCCAGATGAGGCTCAGCTGTGAAGTAAAGCAAGCTGCTATGGGGCCTTGGGCCTTTTTTTAAATGTTCTGGGTCTCTGACTCAGCTGCAGTTTGTTAGGTAAGTTAATAATTCAAAAGATAATTCTGGGAAGATGGTGGCTGGCAGGACGGAGATGAGGGAGAGGAAGTGAGTGAGTGGATGAAAGGAGAGTGTGTGGATGTATGTGGTGTGTGTGTGAGTGAGTGAGGGACAGTTGAATCTTGCAGGAGCAGTGGGTGCTGGAAGTCCAGGCTCTCTTGGACAAGGGAGACTGCCACTGCGGCAGGACTTGGGGGCGTGGAACTTATGCCATCTTGAGGGAAAAACTGGCCTTCCTTTGGGAATTCATCAACACTGCCAGCCAGCCAGGCCTTGGAGCTGCCCTGTGACCCAACAGCCACTCCAACCAGAGTCCTGCTGCCACAGCTGCAGACCTATGGACCCTAGGACCTCCGCCTCCACAGCAGTGAGTGCCACCTCCCCCTCCTTGGAGACATTGATGTGGTTGCAGTGCTCACTGGTTGCTGGCTTACAGAAAGCCCTGGTCCCTGAATTTGAGGAGTGCCCTGGTTGCTCAGTGTGTGGTGTGCCATCATCTCCGGTTTATGGAGCACCCTGTTCGCTGCGATTGCTGCACACACTAGGTGCCCTGTCTGCTGCGTGCCCCTGTTGCTGGTTTGTGGAGCGCTCTGGTTGCTGCTTTTGCCATGCGCCCTAGTGGCTGCATTTGCAGTGTGCACCTATTGACAGTTTACAGAACGCCCTCGTAGGTGGCATGTTTAAGGCCCTCCGAGTTCTGTGCCTTTACAGCATGCCCTAGTCAGAAAGTTTATAGCCTGTCCACATCAGTGTGTTTATAGTCCACCTTCAGCAGCGCGTTTCTGGAGCTCCACTCCCTAGGCAGTGCCTGGGAGCAACTGGGAACACCTGCAGGTTTGATTTTGTAACTCTGGGCACCACAGTCATGCGTCTCCAGAGAGTAGGCCCCCTGAACCACATCACCCTGACAGATGGTCCTTGGTGACACTGTGAATCCTCACTGGGCAGGCGTGAACTCAATTAAGGATGCAAAACAGCAAAAATAGGGACACTCCCTCCACAGCTCCCAACTCCTAGACACCACAGTTGTGTTGCTCAAGCTCACACACCTACACCAACAGAACCCAAGTAGCTCAAGTATGGAACTACAGTAGATTAACAAGCACAGGAAAATTGAGAGAAAACACCAGTAGCACCATCCCCCAAAAAACCTGGGTAGGAAAGCAATTAGATCTATAATTAAAACATTACAGGAAAACATGGGAAGACAAAAAATCAATCCTCAAAGGAAAAAATAAGAGGAATCACCAGAAAGGGAGTTAAATGAAATTGAGGCCAACACCTTGTCAGAGAAAGAATTCAGAGTAATGGTTTTAAGAATGTTTAAATGGATGGAAGACAAGTACTCACAACTCAACAACAAATACACACAACTCAATGAGAACTATAAAGAACTGAATGAGATGTCACCAACATGAAAAGAAACCAAAAGGAGATGAAGAATGACATAGCTGCAATATGGAACACAATGGAAGGCCTACTAGAAGAGGCTGAGGACTACATCAGCAAGTTAGAAAACAAGGTAGGAAAAAACACACAAACACAGCAGTAACTGGAAAGAAGACTTAAAAAAAAGAGAAGAAACTTAAAAAACAACACAAAACAAAACAACATTCGCTTAATAGGGATATCAGAAGGTGCGGAAGAGAAGCAAGGAAATAATGACAGAAAACTTCCCTGACATTGGCAAGAAAAAAACTGTGCAAGTCCAAGAAGTACAGAGTCCCAAACAAGTTGAACCCAAAAAGACCAACACCAAGGCACATCATAATTAACTTGGAGAACACTAATGACAAAGAAAGACTTTTAAAGGCTGCTAGAGAGAGAAAGAAAGTTGCCTACAAGGGATCTCCTATTAGAATATCAACTGATTTCTCAACAGAAAGATACAGGTAACAAGGGAATGGAATGAAATATATAAAGTGATGCAAAGCAAGGGTCTGACCCAAAAATACTATACCCAGCAAGGCTATCATTCAAAATTGAAGGTGCAATCAGGAGCTTCACAGATAAAAAAGGGCTAAGAGACTTTAATGCTACCAAGCCAACAATGCAAGAAATGCCAAAGTGACTGCTGTAAAAAGAAGAAAGAGAAAGGCAAGAAAAAAAACACACAAAAACAGACACTAAGAAAAAATATGACAACAAACATGAACTTGTCAATAATAACATTAAATGTAAATGGGTTAAATGTACCAATCAAAAGACATAGGGTAGCTGAATGATTAAGAAAACATGACCCACATATTTTCTGTCTACAATAGATCCACCTCACAGCAAAGGATTCATCAGACTGAGAGTGAAGGGATAGAAAAATATTTTTCAGGCAAATAGAAATGAGAAAAAAGCTGGGGTGGCAATACTTATATCTGGTAATATAGACCTCAAAGTAGAGTCCTTAACAAGAGATAATACTAAAGGAGCAATTCATCAAGAAGATATAACTCTGGTAAACATATGTGTACCCAATGCAGGAGCACCTTAATACATTAAAAAAAAAAAAAAACTCCTGGAAGATGTCAAGGGAGAGAGAGACAACAATACAATCATAGTAGGGAACTTTAATACACCACTGACATCACAGGACAAATCCTCTAGACAAAAAATCAGCAAAGAAACAGCAATTCTAAATAACTCACTAGATCAGATGGACCTGATTGACATCTTCAGATCATATCACTCCAAAGCCATGAAATATAGGTTCTTCTCAAGTGTACATGGGACATTTTCAAAAATAGATCACATGCAAGGTGTCCCCAAATTCAAAAAGATTGACATCATAACAAGAATTTTCTCAGACCACAATGGCATAAGATTAGAAATAAACTACAATTAAAACATTCCCTAAAAATTCAAACACTTGGAAGTTGAATAGCATGTTACTAAATAATGATTGGGTTATCAATGAGATCAAAAAAGAAATAAAAATATCCTGGAGAGTAATGACAATAAAAACACAAGAACACAAATGCTGTTGGAAACAATGAAAGCAGTACTGAGAGGGAAGTTTATAGCTCTACAGGCTTACCTCAAAAAAACAGGGGAAAATGGTAATAAATCACCTAAATGAACAACTTAAAGAATTAGAGAGAAAGCAGCAAGAAAAGCCAGAGTAAGCAAAAGGAAAGAAATAGTAAAGATCAGAGCAGAAATAAATGACATAGACACTAAAAAAAAACACAATACAAAAGACCAACAAACCAAGAGCTGGTTCTTTGAAAGAATAAACAAGATTGATGAACCTCTAGCCAGGCTCACCAAGAAGCAAAGATAGAGGACCCAAATAAACAAAATCAGAAATGAGAGAGGCGAAATAATTACAGATCCCTCAGAAATACAAAGAATTGTTAAAAAATATTATGAACAACTCTATTCTAACAAATTACACAATCTAGAAGAAATGATCACATTCCTAGAAAAATACAACCTTCTAAAACTCACACAGGAAGATTCTAAAAATCTCAATAGGCTGATAACTATAGAAGATAAAGAAGAAGTCATCAAAAAGCTTCCAGCAAACAAAAGCCCAGGACCAAATGGCTTCACAGGGGAATTTTACCAAACATTCATGGAAGAACTAAAACCCATACTCCTCAGACTATACCAGAAAATTCAAGATGAAGGAACACTTCCAAACTCTTTCTATGAAGCCAGAATCAACCTAATACCAAAACCAGATAAAGATAACAAAATGAAAGAGAATTACAGGCCAATATTCCTAATGAACATAGATGCCAAAATCCTCAACAAAATTCTAGCAAATATAATCCAGCAGTGTATCAGAAAGATCACTAACCATGACCAAGTAGGATTTACTCCAGCGATGCAAGAATGGTATAATATTCACAAATCAATAAATATGATACATTACATAAACAAATTGAGAGATAAAAATTACATAGTTATATCAATTGATGCAGAAAAAGCATTTGACAAAATCCAACACCCTTTCTTGATAAAAACTCACAGCAATGTGGGAATGGAAGAATCACACCTTGACATAATAAAATCCATATATGCAAGCACACAGCCAACATCATACTCAATGGGCAAAAACTAAAACCATTTCCCCTAAGAACAGGAACAAGAAAGGGATGCCCACTCTCACCACTCCTATTCAACATAGTGCTGGAAATACTAGCCATTGCAATCAGACAAGGAAAAGAAATAAAAGGCATCCAAATAGGAAAAGAAGAAGTAAAACTGTCCTTATTTGCAGATGATATGATACTGTATATAGAAAACCCTAAAGACTCCATCAAAAAATTTTTAGACTTGATAAATGAATTCAGCAGTGTAGCACGATACAAAATTAACACCAAGAAATTTATGGCATTTCTATATACGAATAATGAACTTACAGAAAGAGAGACTACAAAAGCAATCCATTTATCATTCCACCAAAAGAATTAAGATATTTAGGAATAAACTTAACTAAGGAGTTAAAAGACCTATATGCAGGAAACTACAGGCAATGAAAAAAGAGATAGAGGAAGACCTTAACAGATGGAAGAACATACCATGTTCATGGATTGATAGAATCAATATCATCAAAATGTCCATTCTATCCAAAGCAATCTATAAATTCAATCCAATTCCCACCCCCCTCCCAACTAAAATACCAATGGCTTATTTCACAGACCTCAAATGAACTTTCCAAAATTCAGCTGGAATAAAAAAAGACCCTGAATAGCTGCAGCAATCCTTAGAATGAAGAGCAACGTAGGTGGGATCTCAATACCAGATTTCAAGCTGTATTACAAAGCCACTGTTATCAAAACTGCCGGGTATTGGCACAAGAACAGACACATATATCAATGGAATAGGATAGAGAACCCAGAAATCGACCCAAACCACTATGTCCAATTAATATTTGACAAAGGAGGCACAAACATACAATGGAGTCAAAACAGTCTCTTCAACAAATGGTGTTGGGAAAATGGGACAGATACATGCAAAAAAAAAAATGAAACTAGATCACCAAATTACACCATACACAAAAATAAATTCAAAATGGATACAGGACTTAAACATAAGATGGCAAACCATAAAAATATTAGAGGAATCCTTAGGCAGCAAAATATCCGACATATGTCGAAGGAACTTCTTCACTGATACAGCTCCTATGGCAATGGAAACCAAATAAAAAATAAACAAATGGGTCTACTTCAAAATAAAAAGCTTATGAACAGCAAAGGAAACCATCAACAAAACAACAAGAAAGCCCACTGAATGGGAGAACATATTTGCCAATGATATCAACGATAAGGTTTTAATCTCCAACATTTACAGATAACTCATACAACTTCACAAAAAGAAGATAAACAACCCAATCAAAAAATGGGCTACTGATCTAAATAGGCACTTCTCAAAACAAGACAGAAGGAAGGCCAAATGACATATGAAAACCTGTTCAAAGTCACTAAGAGAGATGCAAATCAAAACAACAACGCAGTACCATCTCAACCTGTCAGAATGGTTATCATCAGAAAATCAACAAACTACAAGGGTTGGTGAGGATGTGGAGAAAAAGGAACCCTCGTGCACTGCTGGTGGGAATGCAGACTGGTGCAGCCACTATGGAGAACAGTATGGAGTTTCCTCAAAAAACTAAAAATGGAATTCCCATTTAACCCAGTGATTCCACTTCTAGGAATATATCACAAGAAACTAGAAACTCCAATCAGAAAGGACATCTGTACAATTCATCATACCTAAGATTTGGAAACAGCCTAAACGTCCATCAGCAGATGAATGGATTAAAAAACTGTGGTACATCTATACAATGATATACTACACTGTGGTAAAAAGGAAGGTGCTTTTACCATTTGCAACATGGATGGAGATGGAAAGCATTATGCTAATTGAAATAAGCCAGGCAGAGAAAGATAAATATCACAGGATCTCACTAATCTGTGGAATATGATGAATAACATAGACTGATGATCAAAGTCAGATCCAGAGAATGAGAAATGTCGATCAAAACAACAAACCTTGGGGAAGTTGAGTTTGGTGGGAGTAAGGGGGAGAAGTCAACATGCATAGGAGCATAATCATTGGCTAGAGACAATGGGGGGGTTAGTGGTATGAGAGGGAGTAGGGGGTAATGGAAGAATAAGGACACATGTCAAAAAAATTAAAAAATTATTATAATAAAACATTAAATCTAATCCATACAGTGATCATCATAACCTTAAGAGAAATTGTTTCATGTGACAAAGATTTTTAAATGAAACTCTGTAGCATGAAATCATTTTGGAAGTAAATAAAGAGAAGTTTCCTTCAAATTTTGTAAGGATTGTAAGTGAAACTCAATATATTTGGCCTCTAGAGCTAAGGTAAGTAATATGTGTTTTTGCTTCCCTGAAAAAGTTTATACAAAGTTACAAAAAGAAATTGATAGTCAGTTTGAAATTGAATTGCTATGGCCTAGAGTGATATTACATGGTATTATTCTACAATGTCATTTAATTTTTTGATATTTCACAACAGCATATTGTACAAACAAAATTACAAACTAATTCTTTGAATGTTTAGCAGCAATTTAAAAAAGGACATGAAAGGATTTAATCCTTTTCAGAAGTAATTAAGGCACTGAGAAGGCACTTGAGTATTCTCTACTGGCCCCTATTACCTCTTTTGCCAAGAGGGACCCTCTTCTCATAATCCAATTGCCCTCAGCTGTAACCTGAGCTTTCTATTCACACTGAGGTTGAAGCCTGGAGGTAGCTGGTATAATGGACCTATGTCTCATCAAATGGTTTGAGCTGGGCCCTCCCTGGAGAAGGAACCTGAATTCCCTGAGATACGTGATCAGTGCCGGGGCCCCGCCAGCAGGCGAGGGGATCCCAAGGCAGGGACTGGGTATGGAGGCCACGGGGGTATAGGCTACCATGGAGACAGAACTGAATCTCACAACACTTTGCTTGGCCCCGGAGGATGGCTGGTCAGCTAGAGATGGGTAAGATTCCTCAGGGAAGGAACAACCTAAGACAGGCACAGTTGCAGAGGGGCCATCAGGAGAGAACTTGAAGGTCAATAGAGGTGGGGCACAGACCTTCACCCCCTCAACCTTGTAGGGGCCTGAACCTTCACCTCTTCTGAAGGAGGTCTCCTGCCCCCATGGCTGCTTTGCTTTCCATGCCCAGCCTAGATCGGGACCCAGGTAACAGACAGAAACTTGGCCGACAGCAGCTGCCCTATATCTAAATTTAGCCTAGCAACAGGAATGCTCAGGGCCTACTCAAGAATGCAAATAATCCTTTCCACTAATATTTACAGGGTAATCTAAGATTATTAGTATTGTATTAAATTTGACAGTAAAAGAGTAATCAAGCTTTCAGATTAATTTAAATTGGCTAATTGAAATAAGTGCATATTCAAAAAAATTTAATTGTACTGGACAAAAAAGCTGTTCCTAAAGTATAAACTAAAATTTCTGTTGTTAGTTCATCTCATGGTAAAATTGCTTAACATGCAATGAACCTAAAGCAGTCATATTTTTGTGCAAAAAATCAAAATTTAACATTATCAAGATTGCATTAAAAATTTTACAAAAGTCTCCATTAATCAAAAAGGGGGCATAGTGGGATAACAACATGTAAGAAAAAATATCCGGTAAGTAAATTATATGTAGAAAATTTTTACTTTAGAAAATTAATTTTCATTTGTAATGCTAACAGCAAAACACCCATGAAAAACACACATGGTGTCAAATAAGCCAAAGGAAAGTCATTTGGGCAAAAATAAAAATGATCCCAAGTTAATTTTATAGAAAAGATTCCTTTATTAACTTTGGTCGAGAATATGTTTATATACTTTCAGAAAACAACTCCAAGACCAAGTGTACTCCATCCACAGAGAGGAACTGACAGGTCTGCTCCAAACACGAAGATAAGAGGAGAAACAGTCTAGAGATGGAAGACACTGATGACGCATTGCCATTGGAGCAGTCAGCAGCTATGCATTGCTACAGGATGCCTAGGACCAAACCAGAGAGGGTCGGACCTGCATTGCCACCATTTATCCACTATCCAGATACCATTGATGAGGTGTACATAAAAGGAACTCTTTGACATTAAAACTGGGACTCATAACTATTGGACATTGAAATTGGGGCTCAAACACTTTTTGTTCTTATAAGTTTTTAAAGAAAAGAATTGGGAGGGGAGAACAGATAGAGGCAAAGAAGCAATCATCAGACTGTTATACTACAGTGCGAAAGAAGGGGAAGTTGCGGGGGTGGAGGGATGTGTTTGTAAGAGATCAACTGAAAGACTTGTATGTATGTATATAACCATAGCCAATGGGTACAGGACATTGGGTTGGGGGGGAACACAGGTGAGGGGATGTACTGGGAGGTGGGGAAGGCAGGGGGGGAAGTCCACAAGGAGAAAAAAAAAGGAGGCATATGTACTACTAATTGTAATACTTTAAACAATAAAAAAATATGAAAACAAAACATACAAAAAAAGAATTCAAAAGAACAATTCCATTTATATGAAAAAGCCTCTGCACTGAGCTTGGATGGGGCAGAATCTCAGGGCAGAGCAAACAGCTAAGGTTTCCCATCAGTCCTTCTATAAGAAGCCCCTGCATCTCAGTGTCCCGTGGTAATCACTGCAAGCACCTCTGAGAGAAAGCCGCCCTTGAGTTACGCCTGCTGCCAGACAATCCAGTTTCTCCCCATATGAGTCTGGGTCTCCAGAGTCTTGCCTGGAACTGGAGTTCAGAGCAATCAGGAGCTTTTGCCTCCCTCCTGATTGAGAAAGCCAGCTGTGTACGCACTTTCGCCTCCATACCTCTGCCTTTCGCAGCTCCTATGAGTCTCAGTATGCTTTTCTTTTCTTTTAGTTGTAGAATTTCCACTCAGCCAGCCTTCCTATGATTCTGGATGACGTCTGTTTTGTCTTTTCATTTATTTATTTATTTATTTATTTATTTATTTATTTATTTAATTTTTTATACATGTCTCCCCATGCCCCCTTCCCTCCCAGGCATACCCCAACCCCCCCCCAGTGTCTATGTTCATTGGTTATGCTTATATGCATGCATACAAGTCCTTTGATTGATCTCTTATCTACCTCACCTAACTTTAATCTTTCTGCTGTAATTTCACAGTCTGTTTGAAGCTGTACTGCCTCTGTATCTATCCTTTTGTACATCAGTTTATAATGTTCTTTATTATCCACCAATGAGTGAGATCATGTGATGCTTCTCCCTCATTGACTGGCTTATTTCACTAAGCATAAGGCTCTCCAGTTCCATCCAGGTTGCTGCAAATGGTGAGAATTCCTTCTTTTTAATGGCAGCATAGAATTCCATTGTGTAGAT